>JAUELF010218401.1:0-14049 GCA_031471495.1 Clinocardium nuttallii
AGATTATTGGCGGCCATTTTGAAAAATGCCGTGTAGAAAAAGTTAACCATTTTTGGGCTTGTCACCCAAACTTTTCTTGATAGTATTGATATGAACATCAATACAATCATGGTTGACAGAGTAATTATGAGATGGCCACGAACTCCCCCTAGAGCCTGTAGTTATAAATGAGAATATGCAAATATGAAAGCATGCTACGGTGTACTTTATCAAATAATACCTTGATGACGACACTCTTGTGTTGTGGCAGGGCTGATATTATACACAGTTAGCCAACATTATTTAATTTTCAGGCCTCATTCGTGCAACTGGACTCTTCATCATTGGCCTTTAAAACATGTGTGCATGTTTGTTAATATTTGAAAAATGAGGAGCGTGCAATGTAGACCAAGATAAGACTACACATATGTGCAGCCTGATATTGGTGTGCATCGTAAGCAATCGCTGTTAAAACTAATGGGTTGCATGGTTTATGTATGGTGTTATATGCCGTTTTCAACAGTTTTTAGCTATATCACGGCGGTTCCAGGGAAAGTTTCCATTTATCCTGACACCAGTGAGTCAGTCGTAATTCTTACACCAAAATACTTAGCGCCTGATAGGAAAGCCGTCATAAAAATGTTTTTAGTATTTGTTATGACTCAACCTGGATTAAAGCTCTTGAAATCTCTCAACCTAAGCCAGCGATGTGGTAATGTATTGCGACACAGGAGGTTGGTTGGTCTGGAAATGCTCCTCAATTTAGAACATACAGATTGAAGTGCTCCTCAAAACATTTGACGCTTGACTCGAGGAGCACTCGACCGTCATCAGCCCTATACAGGCGGATACATACGCTGAAACCCTGGAAGCAGTTAAGCTTGGATGCCGTGTGGGGAGTTTGAGAGCGTACTCCGCAGAAAACCGAAATTTGTCTTACCAAAAAGCGATCAACGATGGTAAGTGATCTGCCATATATATAGGGAGGGTGGTTGGTATTAAATTTCCCTGTATATAGTACACAGAGGAATATAGAAACGAGATAAACCAGAACATTCCCGTTAGTTGAATTTACCGCCGTGATATAACTGAAATACCGTTGGAACAATGGTGTTAAACTCAATCAATCTATCAAAAGCGCATATGCTGCCATATATATACTTAACGATACTTAACGATACCCAACGATCTCATTATTGGTATGAAAACAGAAAGGTTATTTCTGATCACTTATGTATGATCTGTACCCTATTAAGTCCAACCACCAGGCATTTGTTAGCAGCGTTGTTTTATCCGTGCAATGCAATCTGATTTCTGCTTCGTTCGCTAATTAGTGACAGACATATTCCTTTACATTGTGCATTAGGATGAGCTGATTCTTCATATTGATCAGGAATAAAAACAAAGCAGATTTTCCAATTCGACCAGATAATGGGACGCGTAGATTTTTTATTTGGACCATGTTAATATATGCTCGTCTGTTTATCAAATAAAAAACATGCGATACCATTGGCGTCGTTGTCATCTCGTACCTTCCTCTAAAACCGTTTAAGATATTTAACTGAACCTTTGTACACATCTTCTTAGAGACAAACACATGTATATATCAAGTCACATATCTCTGGCTTGAATAACTATCCAGTTATTCCCCTTTTTGGACTAAGAAATACATGCAAAAAATTCAACCTTGTCCATAACTCAAAAACCGTTCAACATTTATAAGTATATCGTTTATACCAACTAACACAACACTTACTGATTTATTCCCCTGCATCGATATGGTTAAAAGAGACTCCCTGGCGCCCTTGCTAACATTTTTCATTTATTCCATTTGGTAGGATATCTTGAGCTCTAATTAAAACATGACCAAAACAAATTTACTGTTCGTTTATTGAATCCGACGACACCGCATGAAAGATCTTCTCGGGTTGGCCCTATATATACAAATATTCATTCAATCGGAACACTTAAACGCTTCTTCAACTAGATTATTTAGGTGGGTTATCTCCTTTGTTGATATGTAACAATGATTTTGTAGGCAACGATTTGATTGGCTGACACAAAGGTCAATCTAAGCACAAAACTGTCATCAGATATATATGAGCTATTGGTACTGCACTTGAATATCCTGCAGAGAAACGACTTAACATGAATGTAACTATTCATGACATAAGATGGGTTTTCACATGGCGTCCCTCGGTTTAGGCACATTGTGTCTCTCATGCGATTTACATAAACTGTCTCTATAAATCAAGAGCTAATCCAAAATAATGGCACATCACTTTTGGTCGCGTTTTATAATTAGATTTTATGTCTTGAAAATCTTGACCCAATTACTTTAATTGAGAGAAGAGCTTTTCGCGACAGAATGAGAACGTCCGTCATTAAATCAAACTAAGCCAATTATCGTTTGGAAACTTCTAGAAAAGTGCCAGAATTATTTTCATAAATAACATGCGTATGATCACACAATATGCAATGGACTCGCGATCAATACAAACTATTGTTGTACTCGAACCGTTTGCTGGAACGAATCTGTTGTTGGTAAAAAGTGTGGCAACAATTCTGATTACTGAAACGATCACTGTTTCAATGATAGCTTACTTATCTTTGATTGTTTTCCTAATAATACTTCTAGTAATTAATTACGAACATTAAGTTCAATGCCACTTATTTTGAACCCGTTGTTGTTGCCATCAAAGATATGGTGTTCCTTGGAAAACAGTGGTGTGCGTACTACTACATGTCTATAAAAAGACAGAATTGGCAACCTTTTGCTTTTCACACTATACTCTAAACATGAGCCGTTTCAAGAAAAGAACATTATTGACTGTGCGTGATGTATCAACAAGCGCAGTCCTCGCTGGCTAATCCGGGCCGACACATTCCGTCTCAGTGTAAAGAGTAATCATTCCAGAAACGGAAAATCCACAGGAGGCGAAACGTTTCTGTTGGGTTTAGCCTGCGCGGCATGCTTAAGCTGATCTGGGTCGATACATTACGCAGAGTCCTCACTGTTGGTTTTCTCGCGGAACGGCTCACATGTATTACTTGCGTTACAATTTCTAGGTCTTCAAAGTAAGATATGATAACAAGCTACGAAGAAAATTCAACATGGTTGGAGGGAAAGTAAACCTTAAGTTCCCTCCGATGAATGCGGTCCGATGAAAAGTTTCCCTTATTGGTGGACTATGTTCGGATATTCACTAGTTTTGAGGAAACATGACATATATATCGGTACGCAAAATCGGCGTAACATTGCCTACGTTTTAAGGTATTCTAATTTGTCCAGTACATTCAGTTCATAAAGAGACGACTCTAGGTGTTTCTATTTGCAGTTTCCAGACTCAAACAATCCAATTTCGACTTTCATATTGAACTGCCAAGTGAAGTGTTGTTTACCCCTCTCAGTCTCGTGAATTTATCTGGTTGGAATTGAAGTCATTTAATACATAAGATATAAAGACCCTCACCAACCTCAGTACCTAAGATAATACGGTCATAGTAGAGTGTCCTTGTGCAGGCACATTTCCTAGCTCAGTACTGGTGGGTTTACCAAGGGATCATGAATATGTGATCTGCCGCCGTGATATAACTAAACTAATTTGAAAACGGCGTAATACCCCAAATAAAACCAAAAAAACAACCTATATTGTATAACTAATGACATCCATTACGACACATTACGACAGGGAAGTCTCTCACTCTGTCATAAAAGTTATACTAGATAAATAATCAAAGAAAAGTTACTTTGCAGTAGCAATATATCGGTTTGTGTTATTCTAGGCGGTGGATGGGAATATTTACATATCCGTTTTTACCACGCACTGCGTAGTTCAATACAAACCGATATATCGCTCATGCGACAAAATAGTCCCTGTATATCACAATATATATAACGTCGTATCAGAATGAATAAAGCCTCTAGATTTTGGATACATGTATATCAAACTGATATCGTTATTTCCAATGAAAGCAATCTAACTTAATAGTAAAATGTGTACTATATATTATTATTGATGAACACATACATGTAATGACGTCAGCTGTAGTTTACACAGAATGATACAGCACTAACAAAACATACTTGTGGCCACGAACGTTATAAGCCAAGTGAAGCTATAACCAACCACTATTTAACGATGCTTGACTCTAGTTATTCTCTCTGATTAACCTTTGTGCTAGTAACGCAATACTAAAAATGCAAGTGAAGCTCTTCCATAACTATAATTTTGTCGGTGCAATAATCTATCTACAAAGTAGAGTAACGAAGCTATAGGAACTGCAGTTGACGGACGTTTTAATGATTAGAAGTTGATGCTAATGACAGATGGCATACTCGATTTTCCTTTACGTTTTAACCACGAAACGCCGAGATATAACTTTAAAATTGTTAAAAGCAACGTTTAAACGCCAAACAATCAATTGTACCTTTTCCCATGAATGGGTTCAATTAAATTTCCAGCTTCTTTGGTTTTCTAGACAAAGTGTATATCATGTGTGCTTAATAACAAATTATTTAATGTTAATAAATGCCTTCCATAAAATGGATGCCTCTTATTGAAATATGCGAATCTCCGAGTCACAAACACCAACTAAAGTGCTTGCATAATAACCTAAATAAATCAAAATTAGGATCCAATACTATATGACGTCATTATATCAAAATGGCCTGATTTCAAATTACTGCATGCATAAACTAAAATTGTAGAATTCCACAAAAAGCACAACAATGATGTTGAAATTTCGTGTGCACATGTAGTTTTTTTCCGATTGACCAATGGTCAATGTCACATACAAAAGCCAAGGGTGAAAAGGCCTGGGAGCTTACCCCTTTAACGATATAAGATGTCTGTATTGACCGCCACATTTCGTAGCATGTTATCAGATAGTACCAATTTCGTTTTCGTTTCTTTTTGTGAGATCTTTCTTCGAATACCTAGACATTGTAACGCACGTAATAAATATGAGCCGTTCCGTGAGAAAACCAATATTGTGGACCTTGAGTTATGTACCGACAAAGAACAGCTTAAGCACGGATTGCAGGCAGTCTAAACCGTACAGAAACGTTTCGCCTCCTGTGGATTTTCTATTACAGGAATTGTTTATCTATACCTCTATACCGGAGACGGAATGTGCCGGCCCGTATAAGCCTGCACCGGCTGACCTTGGTCGATACATTACGCAAGGTCCACAATATTGGTTTTCTTACGGAACGGAAATATTGTAAAACAGATGCCTCAATCAATTCTTAACGAGAAAGAACGAGGAAGTAATAAAGATATTAAAACGTTCATATAGTGTGCAATGGAGAAACGAAAGATGTTGATAAGCGAACAATTATAGTGTCAATCTAACCCATTGTATTTCTTTATGTTGTCATTGGCTGTACTTAAAGTATTTTTGTATGCTTTCAATGTATGTAAAGGCCGATGGCCATATACCAATTAATCATTTGAATTGAGTTGAAGTAACAGTATAGATCTGGATCCAATTCCACCAACCTTACTTAGCGCTAAGTACTACTTGAATACTTAAAAGCATATTATCATTTGTGTTATGTTGACTAATTCACTTAAATACATTTCACCATTCATGTTTTACAAAGTTGTAGAGAAGCAAACATGATGAAAAGTATTTAAGTAAATACTTAGTGCTAGGTAAGGTTGGTGGAATTGGACCCTGGACATATTCTGTTCTCAAACGCCAACGTGTACCTAATTCCGCATGGACGTGCTAAAGCGGACAATAAAGAGAATATAGGTACGTCTACACAATAAACGATAACAAAAAAATGTTTTAATGAGAATAAACGTCATTATTGCGTATTTAGAAGGTTAAAAACGAACCATCCGTTATGTCTTACTAACAATTAGAACCGAGATGATAAACCCACGTCAAGCACGTTTATATTCTCGGTCATTTTAACGGATAATGAATACTGAGCCATTCCTACGCGAACACTGCCTTAGTGTTCGAATTTTCCTGGAGCACCACTAATTTATAAATAACTGTTGGTTATCATGAACTGGTAATTCATTAAATATACAGTCAAAATTGTGTTAGCGGTCAACTCTGTCAGGCAGTCAACTGGTATTAAGCAGCCAATTGAAGATTAACTAAAACAGCCAGTTTTTAATTCAACCCTTGGTGGTTGCTTTACTCAAGTTCGACTGTATATAAGTTGTTATGTGTCTGTCGCGAAGTTAATAAAGAATGACTAGTATTTTTAAATATACTTGAAATAAATACAATCTTCATCTGTGTTGCTGTAATTATAGTTTTTCCGAAAAGAAAGCAATGTTTATAGGGCTTTCGAGGAAATATCGGAAATATTGCTTTGGATGAAACTACGAAACAACCTCCATTTGCTCTGTTAATGAGTAATTGTTCATTAGGAAGTTATACATGCATATTGTGACGCATCTGCATAAGGCAACTTTTGAAAATCTGTTTTGTCATAACATTTTCCAATATATTAAATAACTATACAATAATTTGAATTGTCCCTTAGTGTATGCGGGGACGGGATATACATATGGTACCAGTTAAACAGTGAGAAAGGACGGGATCAGGTGCCGCTAGTAAAAGGTAACGATAAACTAGGTTTTATGTTTAACATTTGATATTATATCTTATACAAAAACAGATCAGACAATCTGAACATTAAATACTGTATAATTAACAACGGTTTTATATTCTAGATGTTTGTCTTTCATCTATGATTATGCTGCGTCAGGCGATAAATGGGTCTTGTTACATTTGCAAACAGTGCAGATTCAGTTGCAATGGCATACGTACCAGAGCATTGCCTGTCCTCCTACACTTGGTTGGATGATAGAAGCAATCTTATTATTCGATGAGATGACCACCGCTTGTATATATATGAGTGACATAGGCAGACACAGATTTACATTTGCGTCAGCCAATCGAATTGGTCCCTACACAATCGTAAGGTATCAACAGGGGAGATAACCAATAATAATTATAAATAAACGAGGTATTTACAGGGGATATAACAAATACTAATTTATAAATAAATGAGGTATTATCATATATACATACATACATACATACATACATACATACATACATTGTATTAGCATCGGCAAAGTACATTGCCTTTAGCCATTTACAATTGAAATATGGCAAAGACAGAAAAGTTAATACAAAGTAAATAAACATTAGTAACAAATAAACAAAAAAGAACAAAAATCAGCAAAGGATGGAACAATCCTTTAAAGGGGGTATTTCATGTGTAGGCAATTTCATTGGGTATACAAACTTGGTGAAGGGGAAAAAGTTAAAAACGATACGCAGCATCTTTGTTAAAGTAATTTATTTACAGTAGTTTATGCAATCAGAGTGTTCAATACCTGTTTTCTTAAGATCATCGATTTATTTATATACTTTGATAGTTTGATGATTTTGAGGTATTTTTACAAGCCATTATGTCGAAAAAGATATTTAGTGAGGGCCATGCAATATTACCAATGTATGTTTTACGTAAAGTGTCATACTGAGGGCAACATAACATAAAATGAAATTCTGACTCGACGACTTTCATGTAACATAGTTTGCAAAGACGATTATTTCTATATATACCGTTTCTCCTACAAGTTTCAATTTCGAGAGAATTGGAGCCTAATCTTAATTATCATTTGGAATCTTTTGGAGATATTCTTCAAAACAAAATTCGTTTTTGAATTTACAAAAATATGACAATGTAGAAGTGTTATTAATATAGCTAGACCAATCTTGTATGAACTGATCTCTCAATCTGTTTTTAAAACATTGAATGGGGGGGGTGTTGACATAAGCATTATTAACCAAATAACCGTAACCTAGATGCTCAATACCACTCACCATTTTGCAAGACCAACCATTCCCAGTTACGTTATTTAATTGGTCGACGTATATAAAATGAATTAATGAGTCAGGCGATTTGCAAATTTTGCTATAGATTAGCAAGTATATTTAGCGGTAAACGTCCACCGTAAACTGCATAGTTTGGAGTTTGTTGACTTACTCCCAAAATGTATTTACAAAAACGTATACGTAAAGTTTATCAATGAATTTATAGCTGTAGATGCCCCAAACCTCAGACCCATATAAAAGGATAGGCACGACCAATGAATAAACAAGAGTGAATTTGCATTTTAAACTTAAGACGGTCGAATTATCCCATTAAGCTGTGGTATGCTTTCAGTGCCTGGTCATGTAGCCGTTTAACAACAGTGGTTAAATTGTCATCATAACTGAGGCTCAAACCAAGATATACGAAATTGTTAACAATTCAATTTCATCAGTGTCAATAATCGTTCCCGGACAGGATGATGGCTTTTGCCAAAAACGCAGACTTTTGTTTTGGATTTGTTAATTTTCAGACCCCATTTGACGAATATCTATAAACGTTATCTGTTTGAATTTGAAGAGTGTTTGGGTTTGTTGTATATAACACAATATCATCTGCAAACATAATCAGATAGATCGAAAGTACGTTCAAGTCGTTTTCGTCCAAAAGGTTCAAGTCTATCATTATCATTAATAAAGGGAATGAATAACAAAGGTGATAATGGATCATCCTGTTTGAGTCCCATTGACACATCAAATACATCTGATAATTGCATGTTTAAATTCAATTTTACACATGATTTGACATTAGAATATATTGATTTTAACATATTGACCATTATACAGCTGATGCCGGGCCTCCAAAAGCCTATGCCACATTGCATTTCTGTGCACGGTGTCAAAAGCTCTCTCAAAATTGACGAAAATACACCATAACTTTAGTTTTATACTTAAACCCTTTTGTATAAGAGAGTGCAATACATAGATGGCATCCGCTGTAGAACGACCATCGCGAAAACCGAAATGTACATTATTCAATATATGTTCGCTATTACTCCATGTATTAAGCCTATTTCTAAGTGTCAGTGAGAATAGTTTTGAAAGAATAACAATAGTGATACCTCTATAATTCGATGGATTAGATTGGTCACCTTTTTTAAAGATTGTAATTATATATCCGTTGGACCAAGATTATGGGTATACACCCGATTCATAAATGTTATTAAATATATAACAAAAAAGTCAAATATGGTGCTATGAAATCTTTCGAGTCCAAAAATAAATCTGCCAGCTTGTTTTCCAAGTCTGCACTTTTATTCCCCTTTAGAGTTGAAATAGTACATTTAATGTCATCTGTGGTAAAGGGTTTGTCTAACTGGTCAATACCTAACGGTACATCACGTGAACATTGTGAGCAGGGACGTAGATGTAGATAAAAGGGATAGGCAACTCCACCTGTACACCTGTTATCTGGTTAAAATATCACCGATAGAAATAAAATTTTCCAAATTTTCACATTTTGTAGCAAATAAAACTTTTAAGTCACATTTGGCACATAAACAAAACATACATAGTTTGAAAGCTTAAGATTTCAACTAAAGTTAAAGATACAATGAACAACTGGAATTTCTTTGTATTTTGAACATAACTGGTTTAAAAGACACAGATATTCGGTTTTCTGTATTATATTATTTTTTTCCAAAAAATAATGGACTGACATTTTTCATAAGGATCACATATATATAGCTATATTCAAATATTTGTATCTACTGCAATAGTAGAATGTTTAAACTTTCAGAAAAAAATATATATTTTCATATCCTGAATAGTTTTTGAGTTTTACTTGCTACAAGTGTTGACACGGGTGATATTTTAGTATACACTTTAGTTGCTTATCCCTCTTACCTACGTAGGAATCCGCTGTGGTCGAGTGGTTAGCGTCGGGGATTTCGAAACAGGGTGTCCCTGATTCGATCCCCAGTCGCGGCAATTCGATCATGGTGGAGTGCCCTTGGGCAAGGCACATTTTCTAGCCTAGTACTAGTTAATTGTTTACCCAGGGATCATGAATAATTAAATTTAATTGGGCGATAAATGACCTTAGCTGTCGATGCGCCATAAAACAATATACATTCACTCTTATCTACGTCCTTGGTGTGAGTAATCAGGCATGTCCTTATTTGAAGAGTCTGGATTGCATGTGTTAGAACGATTAGAAAAAGTGCTTTACAAAGTCCTCCATCTCAACATCGCTAGAAGGACTCTTTTTATTTCATTTAAATCTTTTAACATATGACCAAAACTGTTGGGGAGCATATTTGCTTAGGTTCGAAAGTTTAATCTTTTCGGATTTATGTAATTTGCTCTTCTTCTTCGATATCCGTTTAGTTTTACTGTAGAAAGAACGAGCTTGTAAGAATGACAACTTATTGGACTCAGTTAAACAAGGGATATAACCAATACTAATTATAAATAAACGAGGTATTAACAGGAAAGATAACCAATACTAATTATAAATAAACGAGGTATTAACATGGGAGATAACCAATACTAATTATAAATAAACGAGATAGAGACGCCTTGATTGCTGAGTGTTCCGATTCAATAGAAATCAGATATAATGAAAAATTATTTATATTTTAGGGTAAATTCGAGACGACATGTATGCGGTGTCGTCAGATTTAATATACGTGCATCGAAGTATTTTTGTCTTATTTCAATTAAATTGAGTCATAAACGTTGTGTCTGCCACTCCACTGGTTTCCACTTCATGCCAATAAGGGATTCAAATATGCTCCCTTTTTGACGGACGCGGTTCAAATGTTATACAACTGGACAATGGTTAGTCTAATTGTTATTTGTGTCTAATTTATTGTGAAGAAAGTTCCTGCAACCAAATTTAATCTCCCTCGATGTCTTCCTCCTTAACCCCTTCACTGGTGTAACCGATTGTTCGAAGCCTTTGCATCCAGTTTTGAGCATGATCAGCCGGTGCATCAATGTTGTCTGATCAGGCTATATAGTCTTGGTTGCCCAACTCGACATTTAGCTCTCGATACTTAAAGAAAATTGCAAATGCACAGCTAAAAATTCAGCATAGAAAGTGTTACATTGATTTATTTGACATCATTGTGAGGCAGAATCTTGCATCCTGTATTATTCAGTCTCGATATTTAAAACCGGTCGTCCAGGGTTCGATTCCTCGTTACGACACGGCGGTCTGGAATGGCCTAGTACTGATATAAATAAATAATATAATAATATTGAAAACGGCGTTAAACCCAAATAAACTGAAACATATCACTCTCGATGTCTTTCCCTTTCCCCTTTAACACAAACAATAAACCTGCAGTAAATAAATTTTCTGGAAATGAAAGTGTAATAGTTGAATAGAAATAAACGTATTGTGTCAAAATGAGGAATTGCTAATAATGAGCAATTTCGCACTTTTTACACAATGATGTCAAAAGTCGAATTCTTTAGAGACGTAAATGCGTGTTTATGTGTGGGATATGATTGAAACTCGACCATTACTCACGGCAAGTGTAAAGAAGGTCCAAAACGTTGACCTCACCCTCACAGAACTAATTAGAATTTTTGATATCACACCTGGAGCTCTTTCACTGGAAACCATTGTTTTCTGTGTAACGAATGATAACTTAATGAAAAGTTACTTCTAACGTAAATCAAAATATGTATGTACAACAATCGTTAATTATTTGCCATGCCCTCTTCCTGGATTCTCAATCAGGCATGTACTCATTTGATCTATCACACATAGTAGAGTGCTAAACGATGGCTATTTTAAAAGATGTACGTTAACTGGTTGGTTCTGCTTGCTCATTTACATGTGCTCTGTATGTTAGAACAATCAAAGTACTAGCATTGGGTGTTGGGAAGGAGGAAAATATTAGTCGGTTGAATAGCATCCATTATAACTAAAGGACTATCCCAGACCAACATAATGGCGCAATGTTTCCATTTTGGAGCAATGAGTTGAGAAAATTCGCGAGGCGTTCCGAAGCTCATTGCATCCTCGTTTTCGACAATACAACGTTTGACCGCAACCATGTTCCATATCGCGCAGAAATACAGGAATACTGCATATGAATGACTTTCTTCCGTATCGCACTGCTTCCGATTTTCTCTGTTCATTTTGTTTTTTAAATTATTTCTGAAAAAAATATAATAAATGTTGTTGCTTCCGGTTCCGGTTTATGGCTGGACGGGTTTTTTCATCAGCTCTCGGAAAAATGTATCTGTGTATGTTAAAATGGATCTAGGATTGATCATTTTGTCTTAAAAGATCAGATAAGTACACCGTGTTGAATACTGTTTTTGTTGTGCAACTTAACTTTTGATTTTGTGCGTTTTATGACTAGGTTTAATTTTCCATTGTCTAAAACATTCTATAAATAGATGAAAATCGCAAATACTTTATGTGTGAACATTTTGTGAACAGTCTTTATGATAATTGCTTCGTGTACATTGCCTGCAGATTAACCGTAACAACATGGCAAGTAGCAATAGTACTGACAACATAACGGAATTTGAGCCCGTTATGCTATGTGATAACACAGAGTTAAAATTACCGATAGATATTGGTCATACGACTGAATGTACGGGGAATGAAGAAACTACTTTCTGTAACAGTAATTCTTCTGCGTTAGAGTGTGGACAGAGGTGTGACTCCCAATCCAACGACAATGTCTTCCATAACCATAACGTTGAGGATTTGAATACTACAGAACATGGGCCATCTATGCTGGTGCTAAGTGATATGCAGTCAAGTCCCTGTATACAGGTACCCGAGGTAGACACCGACGGGGTGGATCATACTAATCTTACTATGTATCATAATCTGCGTGACCTATATTGTAGGGTCCCTTCTGATATGTTCATCAATGAGGTCCTGTCCATGCATTCGGAAAGCGAGGTCGACTTGGAAGGAACAAGATTATCTTTGTTTGAAACTATAAAATCAAGTGAAGATTTTCCATATGGTGAAAACTTTGAGTTAAAAAGAAGAGTTAACTCACGATCTGGTGACCGTGTTTCGGTCAAACTGTCACGTGACATTTATTCCCTGATGTCAGTGGTTGAAGGAGCTGAATACTCCGTATTAAAATATGTTATGAGTGTGTGTAAGGGTAAAACTAGGAAAGAGTCGATTGCAGTGACGGCAAGTCATGAAAGTGATAATGTTGATGTACATAAATGTTCTTGTAAATCAAATATGGAACTGATGAAAAGTAGTATAAGTGCCTTACAAGCTGACGTTTTAATGATAAAACAAAGATTTGTTCCAGTAGAACAGTCAAGATCAGAACAAATTAACAATATAAAAGACACGTTGAAAGAAACACAATCAAGTGTATCGAATGTACAGACTGATCTCACTCTATACTGTAGTGGAATTAAAGAAACATTGTTATCAGTAAAGCAGTCTAATGTATCAGACTGCCCTGAAGTCAGCAGATTAAGTAGTAGTATGACATTTATTACTGTAAATATCAATTTGTTACAGGTTCAACTGGTACAAGTTGTTAAAAAGATGGGAATTGGATCGGACTGTGAATCTGATCTAAATACAAAATCTGATCATGTTCCTGAATCAGATTTGATATTTCAAAATGATGTGGAAAATGCGGACCCTAGTCAGAATTCCTGTATGGACTTTGACAATGATCGCCATGTTTCAGATGCACTCCCCATAGTCAATAACACTGTTAATGGTAAGGAAGAAGGTAGTGACATGCAGATTTCAGTTATATTGACCGGAACCAGACCAAGTAAAGGTGAAAACATTGTTTAAAAGGATGACCAGTTCCCGTCTTATAGCAGTGTTGTAAAACGTAAACGAAATGGTAAGGAAAATACCAGAACCAGTAATTCCCTGTTGGATGATAACTTTCTGCGAAACGGTCACGATTGTGCTCTCAACATAACAGTTGTATCGTGGTTCTCAGCATGTCAGTTATGACAACCTTCAGCATGACACCCAAAATGATGATGACTTCATGTTACATGTCAAAAAGCGCTCTAAACGGTTTTATCTCGGAGGATTTAGGTCCACTATTACTGAAAACAGAATTACTGAATACGTATCAAAACGAGGCCCCAGTATCACATGTTAAATTCTTTCAGAATAAGAGAAATGGGTCAGTTTTTGTTAGATTAAATGCGTATGACGATGAAAAGGCATTGTTGCTTAGT
>JAUELF010218484.1:0-14048 GCA_031471495.1 Clinocardium nuttallii
GCAAGACACATTTTCTAGCCTAGTACTGGTTTGTTTACCCAGGGATCATGAATAATTAAATTTAATTGCGCGCTAAACGACATTAGCTGTCGATGCGCCATAAAATAAAACAATATACATTCATTGTACTTTTGTGAGCAAAGAGAACCTTTTGAGAGATAACTAATGTTGATGCATAAACTGGGCTAGGAAATATTCCCTGACCAAATGCTATTCACAATGACAGTCATGAAAAGGATCACATGCCGTGCGTTAACCACTCATCCAGAGGTCGTACACACACAAGGGAGCGAGCGATATTCACATTCTCCAGTTATAATCAATACTATGGTGCCTGCGTAATGCATCGAACCACATCATGGTTAATCCGATCCGGGTCTATAGTTTACGCAGAGTCCACAATGGTGTTGTTTTCGTGGCACGGCTCATTTATCATAAATTCGCGGAGATTTCTTGGCCAACATATTGTTTTAATCTGTGAACGGAAAAACGTACTTTGGTACAAATATACACTGGAAACTAATAATGTCCACACGGTTTTCCTTTTGATTCGGTATATGAGAATACGATGAATTGAATGCTATACAACTTAGGTATACGCCATTACAAATGGCATCTTCTTACGACAATGAATGGTCAACAGTGTTCGGCAATACTTACATCGTATGTATCGGTGTCTTTTTTATATATGACAACTCTAACTTGTTTTAATGTAGTGTTTGGAGTATTGGTACAATGTTGGGTGACACCCTTCAATAAGGCATCAGCAGATATGTCCTTAGGAAACCCTTGGTGTACACCGGTACCTATTGCGGGGAATGCAATGGATGTTTTCCCCTGTTTGTCCGCATTTAGGAGGCAGTTTGAAACGGTGGTCTAAAATAAATTCGTGTTCCAGTATAGCAAGTATATCCGTGTATTGCATTCATAATACATATGTTTTAATGACCTCCCTCTTTGGTGATCAGTTATGCGGGAATAGCATTACATCAGATGTAACAACATAATTAGCTTTGGTAATGAACTCAGAGAATGCCGTGATAAAATTGAACTCCTGTTCAAGTGGTTCTAAACAAATACATTTTAAAACAGCTTAGTTGTTAAATTTTGTGACAGCTTTTCAAATTAAGGTCATACTTGTACTTAGTATATATGAAGCTGTTATATGTTTCAATTAAACCATGTTGTTATAAACAGTACATGTATTTTAAAAATAATCGAGAAATCCAAGAATACCGCAAATATACATGCAGAACTGGCACGACATTCGAGTCCTGCCATATTTGTAATTATTAGTGTTCATTAGGATTCTACAATGTTCATCATTTCACAGCTCGGACCGAGTTTGCTAAACCTATGCAACCGTACAGAACCAGGCCAGCCGGCTCATTTGTACTATTTTACCAGGCTCTATAACTTGACTATTCAAGTGAACATACTCTTCTTAATTTCCGAGAGTTCCCTATGAACTCCTCCAAATGAAGAGGTGGTCATGTCAATTTAAATATATCAGAATTAAAGGGTTAGAAACGGAGGTATGACCACCATCGGACATTTCTTGTTAAAGTTACCGAAGCTTTGAGACAACCATTTGTTGAGAATCCAAGACAAGAACCGAAATAGATTCTGCTTTGGAAAAAACTTTAAAATATCTTTTGACCAATTAGAAAATAATGCTGAGCCATATCAGATTGCTTTGAAGCACTGACTGATCTGCATATACACTGGTTGGAAGTAACTTCCTAATGGTTGTTCGCAGCGCGCCGCTCAAATATATTTACTTGAAATATTTGTAGACCATCTGCTTCTTTATGCGGTTTTACAGCTACATGGAATAGTTCTTTACAACTCAACTTCCCAGGCGATGTTGCAGCCACCTCGCCGTGTGTTATACCGTTTGGAAATTTGCTATCACATTCCGTCTGTATCCCTTCGCCTCCCGTCTTTAGCAGTCCCTTTGAAGCTTGTCCTTTGTTCAGTTTCAAGTCTGGCGAGGTGGAATTGACAATGACATCTACCTGCAAATGTTGATGTATATCGTAAGTAATGATTAACCATTTACTGATAGGGGCGAAATTTGACACTGCTGTAGAAATTGACCTTTTATAGAACTAAGAAATTAAAATATATACAAACTAATAATATACCCCTTTCCCCCTGTGTATGGAAACAATTTCTGCATTTAGCCAGTGTTTTGTATTTGTATTTTAGAACATGTTCAAACTCTCAAGTGGTACCGAACAGGTAAATAAATTAAAACAGAATTTACCAGTATAGATGTATACAGAACAAGACACACTACAAGTAATAGAATCATTCAGTCCTAAGGAGAGATAGCTGAATCAAGTAGTCGTGAGTTCGTACTCTGGCTCGGCAACTTATTTACCAATGCTTGATAAAAGGCGTTTTGACCAGCGTCATTCGACTATCCAAAAGAATGTTTAAAATATGATGTGTGGAAAAGAAAGCAAGAATGTGTGTGCAGTTCTTGTGCAAAAAAGCCTCATACATATAGTAAGATGAACTCGCTGTCATATTCCCGAACTATTAAACGGTTATATTTAAAAACAGCCTTAATTCGAATCAGGAAATCGATCTAACAATATAATATTTTCACACAAAAAGCTGAATTGGTGGAGTAGTTGGATTCGTCGTTTAAACAAGAAGTAATCAGTTGCTAGTGTGTTTCTATTTACATACACTGGGTGAGTGCATATTCCATGTCAAGCGATTGTTAGTCTGGAAAGCATGTGAGTCCACTCAGTCTCACTCACCGTCAGCATCGTCATCGTGTTTAGGTTTGTCCTTCCATATATAACCAACTTATTTCAAGCATTTTCCTTTAATTGTGGCTTACATAATATTCAGGCAATATTATCACGTTAGTTGAAATCTTAAAGGGCTTTATGGCATCGTAGATACAGTGCAACATTTAAAGTGCAATACCTAGTGGAGGCTTAGGAATGCAGTCGTTTTAAAGAGGTAATACATGTACATTAGATATTGATACCTTCGGATAGGAACACAATTTAAAATGATTATGTAGAAATTAGATGGCAAGGGTAATAAACTCTAATTGTTCTAGCGCTTGTTCATGTCATTTTGCAACAACCCTCGCAACACCAGCTGGACATTTAGTTATTTTTAAAAATAATTCATTAGTTTTAAAAAACCACATGGAATCAAAAAAGAAAAGCTTTGCTACCATCTTCTATGATGCAAAGAAATACTGGTCTCTTCTAAAGTCCGTTATTGTAACTGCACCTTCGTCCGCTGCTGTCCTCCATACTAATTGCTATAATAATTTTAAAACCTTGTTAAATCAAGATTTGCCAAAACAACCTTTAGATTCCTCGTTTGTAGAAGACACGTCAGCATAACTATATATGAATGTGATGACCTAAATGAATCTATTTCAGAATCATAAGTGTTTAATCGCTGACTAATTGATAAAACCCCTGGTCCGGATGGTATGTGTTCATACCTTAAACGACATGTTATATTTATTACTTAAAAAAAATATTCAATGTGGTGTTTTTTTTAAATATTTTCTCGAAGGATTGTAAATTGTTATACTCAGAAAATGAATCACCTAAGATGTTAAACTATAAATACTAAATCCTAAATCGAGAATTATACCTCAACATCGATTTATCGCTCATTACAAAAAACTTTTTGCAAATTTTAGATGTTTATCGCATGAACTGATGACTTATGATACTTATCAATAGAAAGGGAAAGAAAATAAACTGCCAAATTTGTAAATAGCAAGATATGTATGTAATTGAAGACGAATATCATTTCTTTTTCGAATGTAATAGCTTTGAACAGATAATGGAAACATATCTCGAGAAATAGAAACAAATGTCTTTTGTATACAATTTTAGAATGCAATAACAAATTAACGATTATTAACGTTTCTTCATACCTAATACAGACATTCGAATTACGCAAAATGCTATAATAAGACCTTTCCAATAAATATAGCGACCTTTAAGTGGAAATTCTGTAACATTGTCCATTATAATTGACATGTTTATATAAGTGGAATAGTTATTGTCACTTTTTATAAATAGTTGGAAGTATATGATGCTGTATTATGGTGGTCTAAATATTTTCATAAAATGACAATGTCTAAATATAACGATTGCCTAATATATAAAGCGACTTTTAGGTGGAATTCTGTAATATTGCGATTGCCAGATTCATAGACGAACATGCGGTTTCAATGAAGCAGAGAACACATTTACCGGATACGAAATGCTCACCTTTTCAAATCGCATGTCGCCATGTACCAGTTCTACAGTTGTTTGTCCGACAAGGAAACATGGTTTGGGTGATTTCTGTTGTATTTTGGGAGCGCTTGATTTTCTTGTTGGCTGATGTAGAATAGCTTTGTCCAGTTGCACTTAAATGCATATTATTACATTTATGTTGATTTCTTTCTTGATTTAGTCATACAGTGTTGTATAGTAAATTCAACAATTGTCGGACTCTATTCGATGATACAACAAAAATTATACAAATGGGTTGGTACACTTCTTGTGTGTGCAATATTGTGAGAAGACCGTTTTCAAATGATATATAACTGAGTTGGTGGCGTCAAGGTCTATAAATGAATTGGCTGTGATCGCATCTTGGTTATTTTTGCCGATGACAAGCAACTATATGTGTGACTAGCGTCATTCGCCATTCACCAATATGTGATAAGTAAATATCCATGTGCCTGGGAAGAACCTGCTGTTGAGTAGATTTGTAAGAAACATGTGCAACACACGTTAGGGGACCTGGTAGCCGTGATATAATTGAAAACAGGGTCATTCTCCAATCATTCAATCAAACAGCAGGTATATCTATTACATTATACATTTATCGTTGTGATGTTTGTAAATCACTCTTCCAATGCCATTAAAGAAGCGTAAACGTGCTTGAAGCAAAGGCGTAAAACAGATTTTAAGCGGAAATGTCAAGACCAGTTAGGCTGACGTCTATCAAGGTCAAATAAAACGTATTATGTTGTACCTAGATCTGTTACGGTCCCCACACTTGTCTTCAATGCTTTAATAAACTCGTGTACTGTCTTCACATTGATGTCACACAAATACACTTCTTTGATTCCAGAGGTCGTGTTCTTTAAAATAAATTAAATTAATTGGAGTCTAGAATAGTTTCCATCAACATTGCAGTCGGCTAGTTAACCAAGTTTCTGCCATCGTTGGAAAAGTAAAATACCTTAAATTCTTACAAAACGTTCATCAAGTTAAGCCTAAAGTCGACTCATTTTGTACAGATGGTTTTATATAATCATTTTAAGATGTGTATCCAATCTCCACAACGTTCACTCTTATTGTTGATATACCTAGTATAAGAATAATGAAGCTCTCTAATAATGTACTTCTTTCTGTACATACATTTTGTCATGTAGTATCATTCTCCGTTCTGTGGTATTTTAGGGTTTCTTAAAAAAACTTAAGCGTTCAAAGCAAATGGAGATCTAGGCGTGTGAAGGTTTGACAGTGTTAGCGAAAATTGATGGAGGTTGTTTTGAGTCGTGAAAAGCGTCACATTCTTCGTGTAAATTAAACTGTCGAATAATTAATGTACACGCAAGATACTTACCTTGAAATATTTCAGTATGCTTGTAATGATATCCGTGCATGACTTTTCAACCGGGTACCGGAACATTCCGGTACACAGAGCTGGAAATGCAATCGATGTCATGCTTCTTTTTTCCGTTTCCTTCAGACATCTTTTAACAAGACCTTGCAAAGTATTTTGCTCTCGCCTATTGCCCCCACGCCATTGAGGTCCAACAGCGTGTGCCACCGCCTTGCATAGTAACCCCGCGGGCTTCCCCATGAAAACCCCACCCACATCCAGCGGGCCGTTATCAACGATATATTGAGAGCATTCATCCTGGATGCTTTGTCCTCCTACAATAATACAAACTCAATTACGTGAATGGAAGTAAGTTGGTGATTCGACATTGTTGCCGTCAGATATGTTGACTCCCAGCAAAACGGACATGTGATTAATTGAATGCCACTCATCAGGCTGTATTCCTGTTATTGGTTTCGTTATTTATGTTATATAATTATGGTTTGTGTTTGACACATCGGCAGAGGAGTAGCGAACAACATGTTCT
Source organism: Clinocardium nuttallii (assembly GCA_031471495.1). Taxonomy (NCBI): domain Eukaryota; kingdom Metazoa; phylum Mollusca; class Bivalvia; order Cardiida; family Cardiidae; genus Clinocardium; species Clinocardium nuttallii. The sequence continues at coordinate 6,146 of JAUELF010218484.1, forward strand.
CTTAATTTCGGCTCCATTAATTCCTATTTAAGCTTAATGTCATACATAGTTTAAAGTAGTGTAAGGCAGAATGGTCCGCTGGTATCACTCTTACCTGCTTTAACAATTGCAGCTGCAAGTCCACCATGGTGTTTCATGTCAATATTAGAGGCATTCACAATGACATCTACTGTTAACATAGACATGTTGCCTCCATACACAATAAACTATGGATAGAAAACACAATAATAATAGCTTTGTCACACAAAGAAAATCATATAAATAAAACGGAACCTATAGCATTGGATATTTCTTGTTGAGTAATTCACATACTGAATAGTGTCCAAACGACGTATCCGGAAACGGAAGTATATAGTCGTTACTTACTTACATGTAGCGCAGGTATTTCATGTGAGAAAGGTTATATACTTGCAAGTGTATCCATGTTGAGAATCAAAACAAATATTGCTTTGCAGAAGTTTCACGGAACTTTATTTGACTATTTTAGCTAGCAGTGAAGAGCCAGCTCAGACTCAACGGATACTAGTACGCTGGCTGATCTAGCTCCACACAAGTCGTTAATGTATTTAGGTTGCTTTACAATCGGAATAAAGTGCAATATACTCATTTAATACATGTGTTGGTTAACTGAATCTGGTCTTCGTGATACTGATATAGTTCAAACTCCAATCAATCAGTCGGTATGTATCCACAAACCCTTTTGTCCATTCGTATTTAAAGACAGTAAACGAGACATGGTCACCGGCTATTCAAGCATGTATCATAGTTACCTGGACATACCCCATCCATTTATACAAAAAAACAATGATTTTGAAATACGGCATAAATAATTGAACCACGTCAGAAGAAAACCAAACTGCGATATTTTCATATCAACGAAGATCAAAACAATTATATTTCACCATCTAGTCATACAATCTTTCGTAAATCCTCAATAATGTTTTTCTTAACAAATACCTACGATATGATAAAGTTAGATCGTAATTCAGTTACGTTCGTGTAATGTGAATTCATCACCTGAGAAAGGCTACGAATAGCTTAAACTTATTGATTTTACATCGATTGCGAAACGAGCATTGGGCCTGATTGATGTAAACGTTACCAGTACCCGCGCCATTTGTGTCGAAATATCCCAAAGGCAGAAACAGCTCATCATGGGATTCGAACTCGGGACAATTTGTAGGAGAGGAAACCGACGCTCTACCATTTCATAACCGTACCTGATAAGTGCTTACCTTTTGACCTGTTGGTAGTACACTCTCGGAACACCGTACACCTTCATTAAAGGATTCAACAGTAGTTATTAATTTAGTTGTTTTCTGTAGTATCAAGCATTGTGTACTTTTTTCAATGCTAGTAAGAGCTTCCTTCCCTGCGTTTGATGCAAGGAAACTCTTGATGCCTGGCTGTTTCATCTTACGTTGTTTGTTGTGAACCTTCTTCGATAGGCGCTCAAATAAATTACGAATCAACTTAATTCCATGTGTTGTTCCTGAAAGTGAAATAGGCCTTGTCACATGACAACAATTAACCCATCTTAGGGACTTTTCGAACAGGTAATATCCAGATCAGACAGCACTTCCGTGCAATCAGACAGGGATATTTCTGTTCATTATCTAGTCATACAATTATCAATAAAGGTAATGAGCTTACACTGACTGCACAAGCACGTCATTCGATCATGCTCATTAATAATGTCAATACCGCCGATTGGGCGGTTTCGCTAACGTTAAATTGCTATCGTCAACTAAATGTATACATCGGATGGCGTCCCTTTTCCCCACCTATAGACACGTTATGAAGCCTCAGATGCAGATGAATTATCAAACCGGCCAATTTCTCTTGTTGCCACAATGTTTTTAACTTTTTTCAATAATCAATTATTTCATTTGTAGAGTTTTCCATCTTTTTGCCTATACGTTTTCAAAAACATCTGCTTCAGATTATCTGTGTGTCGGAATGGGGTAGAAGAAATATCCCACATATACTTATGCTAGTCTCAGTTTCGATCTCAAGTCAGGTCAAACTAAGGGCTTTGAAAACGCAACTATGCAGAACGTTTGGTCGGTAAAACCGTGACATCATTGAAATATCGTTAAAACCTCAAAACACAGTATTTTGTCTTACCTTTTAAATGAATATCTCCAACAGTAGTGCAGTCAAGTGTTACTTTATGTTCTCTCTGAATATCGACGGTTGTCTTTGACAGTTCACCAGTCATGTATTTCTGCACAAACTTCAGCTTGTTCTCATCTATTCTGAACGTTTCTTCGTAAATACTGTTCTGTGACAAAAATCTGTCCAAGTGATCCGCTATTGCATTTACAAGTTCGGGTGAGGTGTAAACAGTCATTTTATTATCACGTTGTGTTGTTTTAAACGCATTACCAAACTCTTCTGATAGCAGTTCAAGCAGTGTGTTAAGCTTATCTGTGTCTCTTAGAACGGAATCCATTCGTATTGACACACTCAACGTTGTATAAAACTGTCGAAATATTTCTTCAAGCACTTCGTGATCTGTATCCTCAGTAACAACGGCAACGACTGAGTCACGCTTAACTTTCCAAATATTGACCATACCTTGCCTTTTCAGTTTTTTACTTATTCTGTGGCTGATGTCCTTGTTTTCCAACAGAGCAATTACTTCAGGATCTAGTTTGATTGTGTGTTCTTTTACTCGTTGAAGTACTTCATACATGTTGAGTGCAGCATCTGTTACATCTGTATCAACTCCTTGAAGCTTAAAAACACTGCCGTCTGTGTCCACTGTGACGGTTAGATTTTCATATTTATTTTCCAGTGTGCTTCCATATCCAATGTTAACTAAGTATTGTATTTGCCACGTTTTAAATCCATAGGTTCTTGTTGTCCTGTGAGTGTCTACGTACACTTTTTGTTTGACCGTGTTGATTAAAGTTTGTATTTGTCTGCATGAGTCTTCAAAGACACGATTAAATGAAACGAAACTTATTTTGTGTTCGTTTGAATCTTTAAAAACTACAGAGTCTCCGGGATCTTTCAAAGCAATGTGTTTTAGCTGATCTACAACAGCTTGGAAACTTGCACCGTCAAGCTGGAAAGATTCGATCCTTAGGTCCTTCTTACTATCACGTAGTAGCCGTTGTATTCCGTTCGACCAAGACATGACCGATTGTCTATAAGAAGGTATACCAGGCGTGAGAGTACATTCTATCATCATCGTTTTGTCATCCATACACCATTTGGCATGATGTTCCCTTAATTGAGTCTCAAATATCTCTTTCCTGTTGACTTCAAGTTGTAGAACTTTAAGCATTCTTTCTGTCTCCTTTTCAACTATAATTGGCTCTGGTAAGACCAAAGTAGATATGGGATTTGCTGGTGTAGGTGGACCCAGACATTTGTGATATGAAGACACTCTCAGGATACTGTTATGCAATATGTGCTCGGAAACAGAGCATGTGGAGAGTACATCTACAAGAGATAAGCGAAATATAAATCAACATGCCTTCATTTACATTTTATTTTGATTGTTTATGTCTCATACTCTATGTTTAGGATAAATCGTTTGAAACACTCTAAAACATGTGTCTTTGAATGTTTTCTTGTATTCATGACACGCATATGTTATAATCATTTGAACATGTATAATTGCTGATAAATAATGGAGGAGACTTTATACTATTTCTACCTCTTCTGCTTTTCTTTTTATTCTACTACTGCTAGAACTACTACTACTTCAACTACTATTACGTCTACTTGTACTTATAAAACTACGTCTACTACGACTTCTTTTCCTTCTACTACTACAACTGCTACTACCACTACTTCTACTACAACTACTTCTCCTCCTTCTACTATTACTATTACTGCTTTTCTTCTTATTCTACTACTGCTAGAACTACTATTACTTCAACTACTTGTACTGCTACCGCTGCTACTACTTCTACTTCTACTTAAACTTATTCAGCTACTACTACAACTACTACTACAATATTACTACTACTACTTATAATAATAATACTTCTTCTACTACTACCTCTTCTACTACTACTACTACTACTACTACTTCTACTATGACTTATTAATAATGCTACTACTACTACAACTACATGCTTCTACTACTACTACATACTTCAACTAATACATACTACTACTAATACTACTACATAACAATATTAATATTGTTTGTAATATTGATATTAATTTTATCATAATAATAATAACAATTGAATAATAATAAAAGTAATACTATTACAACTTCTACAGCTGCTACTACTATTATTTCTACTTTTATAACTTCTACTATTACAACCAATATCAGTACTACTTTTTGCAATAATAACAATGATAATAGTTAAAAATAATGGTACACATCACCTTTTTCATCTTTGAAGTGAATCAAACAGTAACCATCGACGGGTATGTATATGATTTTTTCAACAGCCCCACCTTTACTGCGTCGTTTATTCTCAAAGTAAAGCTTAATCGCCTCTTCTGTTGCTGTGGCCGGTAGGTGTGTAACAATGAGGCAGTTTGTGACTTGTACTTTACATGCCTCCAGAATCCGACCTCCCAATTCGCTCTTCGATAATTTTCTATGAACTTTAGCGAAGTCTGTATAGATTGAGATAGCTTAATTAAATTGTAATGACATGTGTTTCTCTGACGAGATAATGGTGATTTGAAAGACCAATGTTCTTTATCGCAATAGAGTTATCAATTCCGAGTAATTTTACGATAATTTAAAGGAAATATCAGTAACACATTGCATTACAAATGATTTATACAAACAAAAAACAAGATAAATGAGTAAACAACAATACATCTTGGGAAACATTGACTGCATTGATCCTTACAGTCTGTCTGTCATGCTCGGCATGCTTAGGCAGATCCGTGTCGATACTTTACGCAGATTCCACAATTTTGGTTTTCTCGTGGGACCACTCAAATATCCCACACTTGATATGAGATTAACAATTTCTCAAATGCAGTCACATTATACTAAAAAAGAGAACTTGCTCATTGTCCAGAGGTGCTGTTTTGGAAATGGTCAAGGGTCATTTCACCTACCTAATGGAATGTCAAACTTTACAACCGCTGCATCCTTAGCGTTATTATATGTAACTGACATAGCTGTATTGTCAAGTTTTGAGGCTAGAAAGTCTTTGACAGTTTCTTCTGGAATATGTGCGGGGATGTTTGTTAGAAATAGCTCAGTATCGCTCATGTTGAGTGGTCGGATATGTAGGTCACACTTTTCGAGTGTGTGTTCTTTTCTCATGACAGATTCAACGACTGCAAGGAAACAACAAATATAAATGTGCTGAAAAGTTTATATTGACCTTTTCCCTGATATAGATGACCTTTGTCGGCTTAGATGTAGACGTCGATGTGAACGATGTTAAAATATGAACAATTGAATAACAGTTTAGTTAGTCTTGTCCCATATTATTTTCATATCTATATCTGCATTGCACATACACTTCTTCAAATGTTGTAACATTTTCTGAAATGTATGTATGTTGAAAAAGCATATCAGAAAAAAAGTCGAAATGTATTTAGTTAATATCAGAACAAAGCGCCCTACTGGTTCATTTGTTCGGGTGCAAGTGGGATTTTCTGATTGGGATAATAGCAGTGTTATACAGTATTCCAATTAGATCACAGCTTATCTATTCATTAGTTTCCTAAAGTATTCTTACCACTCTTTACAGGCTATTTTCCATCATAAACATTTATCCCTATATATGGACAATTTTTAACGCATTCCACAAAGACTTTCATTTAAAATCGAAAAGAATCGAGATTATTCGAACGCTTGACCCATGCATCTAGATTCCTCGTCGTTTACGACTGAACTATTGTGGTTCGGTTCGGATATCAAATGCCGTTCGCACTACTATTGTTGATAATCGAAAAATACCCACCTTTTGCATCACAAAATGTCACGTGAATTGTGTCGTCATCACCTGTTTCCATGGTGATGTCATCGATGTTTCCGCCTCCAGATCGCAAAGTGTTCTCAAAATAGTATCTCAGAGGATCCACGTGCGACGTCTTTTGATATCCTCGAACCTGATTGTGTTATATAAAATAATATATTGCACACATACAAAATTGTGAATATCTTTATGTAAGAAATGCTGATTATTTAAAACAGTTGAAAACATTGGGGCAAAAGATGAAATTGTTATTCATGTTTTACAAAGGTCGTCTGGTAGAGGCATCCGAAAGCGCGCGCGTGTGTGTGTGTTGGGTGGGTGGGTGGGGATGTGGGGGGGGGGGGGGGGGTAAATAAATGAGTTGCGTGCGATGTCCTTAAGTCATCATAGACATGTGCATCGATATAACATTAAATATTTAAGATAGATAAGATAGATATATTTATAGATATTGCGTCCTTGACTTAATATAAACTTTATCTGACGAAGTTGGGACACTTATCACTTCTCCCAGCCGAGACTGATAAACTTCATGACGAAAGTCAAGGACGTTATTTACTAATTATCTTGCATGCATGTTTTCAGGTAAATTCATTTTAAGTAGTCTTATGAAACTACATACACAATTATAACAGCCCATTCACGAATGACTTTGCAAAAAATAGAATGACGTCTCTCGCACGCATAAATACGCGCCGAATAACATCGGTTACATACGACAAACGGAAGCTAAAGAGTTCCATATTTCTCGATTTGTACTACTAACTGTTTATATCTGGTGTGATAAAATACCTTGACACGGCAAAATTAACTCGAACATATACTTAGTAGAAGTGTAAGTATTGCGGATTGGCCTTCGCTTCAATACACACGATAGGTCAACAATGTATGTTAACCGCCGTGTTTAGAAAATGCATAATTGTGTTGGATATGAAAGTCGTTGTTTTAAGTTAGTTAAGGCTATGGAAATTCAAGTAGCACTCACAGTTTATTCAAGACAACTGTGATGCTTAGTGGTCGTTTAGATTGCAAATATTCATGTTTGGAAAAGGATATCGTCACTGGTGTGCGTAGACATGTCGAAGACACGTTACGAAACTATCAGCTTTAATAAAAATCATGAATACTTGCCGCACGTAAATTATGAAGTTATATAACACGAAGAAACATTTTATGGATATCTAGATGTAACGCATAATGATATTCTGTCGGAACTGCTGTATGAAAGAGGAATGCATTAATAAGATAATAACATAAGTACTATTGAAATAAAGGTCATGCACATGACATATTCACACATTCACACATTCGCACACTAACTCACTCGCACCCTCGCATTCACATTTAAACATGATTACTCGGGTTCAAAAATAACAAATAATATGTATATTTTTGATAATGACTGGTATAAAGTAGCATGTACTTACATATAATAATAAACTAGTATAAAAGGATAGTAACACATTTCAGTTTCTCTGTTAATCGAAATAGACAGTGAAATGTATTTTTACGTTTCTAAACTGATTTTATTACTCCTGAAAAATCATCACAATAAAATAGGACCTCAGTAAAAACTATTTCGAAATTCGAATTTTATGAGTTTAATATGTTTATGATTGGGTATAAAATAGATATATTGTTGGATGTTCCGTAAATATACCTTTTACGTATCGGTCGTATTAGAGTCAATACAATTGTGCATGTAAAGACCGCCACTTTTAAAGTATTACCCAGTTGACTTTCGAACACTTCGAACAGCATTGTGACAGTTTTAAACAAAAACTCAAAAACGATGTAGACAACAATAGTTTGCCCTTAATTTATATCATGAAATGTTACCAACGACTAACATATGGTAGTAATTGCTTCCCTCTTTGGTGATCAGGGTTACGAGGATTATATTTTATCTAGCAACTAGCGTATTTACTGACTGATAAAGGGGGACCGATAACATTAAGTGATATCAGTCAATAGACCAC
>JAUELF010218593.1:3210-14048 GCA_031471495.1 Clinocardium nuttallii
GATTTTCTGTTTCGGGAATCATTACGCTATACCTCTACCCCCCCCCCCCCGCCGAGGCGGAATATGTAGGCTTTGATTAGTCTGTGCGGATAGAGCAGCCTAATCTGGTCGACACATTACGCAGATGCCATAATGTTGGTTTTCTCACGGGACGGCTCATTTACGTGAAGAGAAATTCGATTTTATTTTAAAGAGACATTTTTTTTGTATAGATGTATTTGAATTCGTCTGCTAAATTTTTGTTGCATGTGGAAAAGGGTTAACGTTCGAATTTCTGTTGGAGATTATATTACCAGTATTTAAATCATCTCAGTACGTTAAGATATGTTTTATCCAATTCTGCGAAAGCAATTTTAACAGGGCTTCAAAACTAAAATCGTGTTTAGACTAAAAGCGTTCAACTAACTTTCGTACATCAAATACATAAATTACCAAGGTCTACGATCCACCATTGGACACATAAACTGAATATCGACATAACTAGTATTATCTTGTACGCCATCGTTGTTATCGGGCAGCACAGCCTCAACAGCACCATCGAAACTTAGACCATATGTAGATTCACGGTCGATTTTCATAATTCCGTCGCAGTTTCGGAACGTCCGTCCTCCGGCATTTTTATCTAGACATCGAGCTTGGCATATTCTATCACATCCGTCGGTTGCTTCAAACAATACGTCGGAAGTCGAGTTCGCTGGAAGGTTTACAGCCATGTATACCATCGCCGACGCTGCCGATTGTCTGGCATCAATGAGTCCATAATCGGCATGGACACTATTGTAACTCAAGCCCCGAGCTTTGACATACACATACATGACACCGTTTTCTTCTAGTTGGCAAGTACTTCCCATGTTACCTCCTGAGTTTGGTCTTTTGTAAAACAGTTTAACTGGAACATAAACAATGGTGCCCACCACTGGCGTGCTTTCTAATACCCTACGTGTCTTCGAATCACCTGTCATACCAGCAAACTCAGGGGTAGGTACGAGAGCCATTGGCATAGCAAATGAATGTACATATCCCTGTTGAATTACTCCAGGAGCAGTGGAATCAGAGACTGGGGCGCTTTTAGCAGTATTGTACCCAATCTCACTAGATGTACTTTGAGCTTCAGGGGCGGCTAGGTTTACTGCACGCCTTTTCCTTGACCCTCCAATACCTGAACCAGCTCCGTATTTCCTTGAAACAGAGACACATTGCTCTAACCTGGTGTTACAACGTAGATATGGTGTGCCACAATCGGGTCTGTCTCTACTACATGTTGGAGATTGCTCATATCTGTACCAGTACCTTGTCCAGTATGAGCTGTAACCATCTATGATTCTATACGGAGCTAGGCCCAACATAGTTCGTCCCGGTTCTTGACCTGGAACTCCTGGGGGATAGTCTGTGTCGGGATTCACTCCGCAATCCCGAGCTTGGTGAACACGAAACTGTTCCCAAATGTAATCAGTGAAGGAATGGTAGAGGAAGAAGACAGGATCATGAGGTGAAGAGCCCAGTATCGTCATAAGTCCACCAACCCAAAGGTGTGGAGTCCATAGGTAGAGTTCTGCAGTGAAAGCTGGTTCTGCAGTAGGGATAGAAATCTGTCTTGTCCTACATTTGGTAAGAAGTTCAGTTATGCCTTGCTTTGAAATCAATTTACTTCTCCCTGCAATATTTCGTCTCAATGGTCCAAACGGTGTTTGCCAGTTTGCAAAAGGACCTGCAGTGACAACGCCAGTTCCAGTGCCCAAGAACGATGGAGACCAAATGATAGACTTGTAAGGATTGTCCATTGCAAAGTCCAGGGACGGGTCCCAGTATGGCAAAGATACACGGGGATTCAATCTGCGAAGAGCCTGTTCTATCCTGATATCAAAATAAATATCAAATAAATATGAGTGTTTCACGAGAAGACCAAACTTATGAACTTCGGGCAGACACATTCCGTTGGTTGGTTGTGATTTCCAATCCCAGCCCGGCCAACATTCTTATCTTTCACCAATGGACTATCTTTTCTTTTTAAATTCGGAAGAGCAGCCTCACTGCTTGAAAAGAATGTTGTGTGCAGTATTGATTGATTGATTGATTGGGTTTAACGCCGTTTTTAACATTTTTTCAGTCATATCACGGCGACCAGTTCACCTACTCATGTTGTTCCTGGTTAACGCACTCCAGTTTCAACAGAACAATCTTCCCAAGGAACTGGCTGCTTTTCCACAAAGACTTAGCCCATTGGAGGAAGACGAATGACGCATGTCGCATAAACGTCGGAAAGAAAGTTGGCCGAGCCGGGATTCGAACTCACAACATCTGGGTTGGCAGCCCGCGTGGTTACCGACTGACCTTCCCGGGCTCGGCGTTGTGTGCAGTACTGCCGTAGGAAAAACACTTTTCGTCTCCTGTAGATTTACTGTTTCAGAAATCATTTCCCCCAGAGACGGAATGTGCGGATCGGTCTGCGCGAACTTCGCAGGCTGATATGGGTCGATACATTATGCAGAGGCCATAATTAAGGTTTTCTCGTGGGATTGCTCAATTATAGTCGATAACTCGAACATTTAAACGGATCATTCATAAACACGAATTGGGTATTCTATTGAGCACAAAGCGATTTATGAAGCGTATTTCGAAATGTGCTGGTTCTGGAGCAATACATACGTGGTTTTCCCTTATGATAAGACACATAGCGGTGAGATAAATGCACACATTTCACATTTAAATAAACATCATAAACATTATTAATATATATATATGGATACATTTGCTTACTTAAAGGCGGGATCATGCATATCGTGTCCTGTAATACAAATACTGTGCGTACTTTTAAGAAATCAACCCATTTTAAAGCATTTCAACCATTTGTCTAAATATATAACAGTTCACGTTGAAAACATCCGATATATCAGAAGGAGGACAACATTAATTATATTTATATGCGTTTTACTAATGTATATCGATGTAAAACAGTCCCGCTCAAACGTATGTACATACACATAGACATGTAATGTCTATCGATGTAAAACAGTCCCGCTCAAACGTCTGTACGTACACATAGACATGTAATGTCCATCGATGTAAAACAGTCCCGATCAAACGTCTGTACACACATATAGACATGTAATGTCTATCGATGTAAAACAGTCCCGCTTAAACGTCTGTACGTACACATAGGCATGTAATGTATATCGATGTAAAACAGTCCCGATCAAACGTATGTACGTACACATATGCATGTAATGTCTATCGATGTAAAACAGTCCCGATCAAACGTCTGTACGTACACATAGACATGTAATGTCTATCGATGTAAAACGGTCCCGCTTAAACGTCTGTACGTACACATAGACATGTAATGTCTATCGATGTAAAACAGCCCCGATCAAACGTCTGTACACACACATAGACATGTAATGTCTATCGATGTAAAACAGTCCCGATCAAACGTCTGTACATACACATAGACATGTAATGGCTATCGACATGTAATGTCTATCGATATAAAACAGTCCCGATCAAACGTCTGTACATACACATAGACATGTAATGTCTATCGATGTAAAACAGTCCCGCTTAAACGTCTGTACATACACATAGACATGTAATGCCCATTTGGTGTATAACAGTCCCACTCAAACGTCTGTACATACACATAGACATGTAATGTCCATCGATGTAAAACAATCTCCAACTAACGTCTGCCAATCGACACAGACATGTATTGCGATCTATAACAATATCCGTGAAACGTCTGTAAATTAAAAGTCAAACGTCTGTACACCAACATAGACATATATATCAATATATAACTATCTCCGGATAACTTCTGTACAGCCACATAGACATGTCTATCGATGCATGAATTTATCCGTCAAACGTCTGTATATCTGCACAGACATATCTATCGACGTATAACATTCTTCGACGAACGTGTATACATCCACATATACATGTCCATCGATGTGACACCGGTCTTCTTCAAACATCCGTGCACCCATATTGACATTTCTATCGATGTAAAACAGGTTCCCTTCAAACGTCTGTATATGAAGAGAAACATGTATATCGATGTTTAATATTCTCAATGGTCGTCGATGAAAAAAACCAATCTCCGTCAAACGCCTAGACACGTCTAGCGATGCATACTATTCTCCGTCAACAGTCTATACATCCACACAGACATTCATATCGATGTAAAACAGTCTCCGTCAAGCGGCTGTACATCTACCCACACATATCTATCGATGTTTAGCATTCTACATCAAACGTCGACGCATTCACACAGACATGTCTAGCGATACATAAGATTTTCCGTCAACAGTCTGTATATCCACACAGACATGTCTATCGCTTGAAAACAGTCGCCGTCAAGCTGCTGTACATCCACCCAAACATGTGTATCGATGGTTATGATTCTAAATCAAACGTCTACGCATCCACGCAGACATGTCTAGCGATGCATAAGATTCTCCGGCAAACGTCTTTCCATCCACACACACATATATATATATATATATCGATGTAAATTAGCCATCAAAAATGTGTACACAAGAAATATACAGTATGTCATTCTAGCAATCTGGCGAAAGTAACAATCTAGAAACGCCAATCTGCACTCTTTTCCCGAAGACGAGGTTAAACATGGATTGTTTCTTTTGACAAAAAGAATACATCCACATAAACATTCCTATCGATTTACAACAGTCTCCGCCAAAAGTCTGTACATCCACATAAACATTCCCATCGATGTAAAACAGTCTCCGTCAAGAGGATGTACATCCACACAGACATTCCTATAGATGTAAAACAGTCTCAGTCAAATGTCTTTACATCCACATAGACATGTATATCGGTGTAAAACAGTCTCCGTCAAGAGGATGTACATCCACATAAACATTCCTATCGATGTAAAACAGTCTCCGTCAAAAGTCTGTACATCCACATAAACATTCCTATCGATGTAAAACAGTCTCCGTCAAAAGTCTCTACATCCACATAAACATTCCTATCGATGTAAAACAGTCTCCGTCAAGAGGATGTACATCCACACAGACATGTCTATTGATTTAAAACAGTCTCCGTCAACAGTCTGTACATCCACACAGACATGTTTATCAATGATTAGCATTCTACATCAAACGTTTTTGACCAAATTAAATACAAAAATGAACGCACACAAGCATTTATGACATGCCGACATAAACTATCACGGTTCCGTATTCACCAAACTATTGTATTACCCAATACCTATTATTTCAAATTTAATTCACAAAGTGGCTTAGCATCTCACAGTTTGCAATAAACTGATAATATTAAAACAGAAAAAAACCAAGAATACTTACAAAGCACAATAAATCCTGTGCCAGCCAAAGAAGTTTGGACCCTGATGAAATTGTCTAATGTTGATACCACGATGAATGTTGGCAAAAATATCATACTGGCCATTCTACAATGGAAAGACATTCTCTCGTTATACTTCCAATATGATAAATTTTCGACATTTTTGACTGGATGTTTTCAAAGTCGTCTGATGCAGATGTGTTATAAGTAGAGGAGGATATAACAAAGTACTGTCCCAAGCAAATGCAAATACGGGGTATAAATGACAGGTGTACCTAAAGATATTTCTGCAATCCATTAAATGTTATCTAAAATTGTTTGCTTCATGTTGAAAACATTCGGAACTCATTGTTACAAATGTGTGCATGCCAATATTGGTTGCAAATGAGCAGTGTTTTCGAAAACAAGCCAATGGCTTATTGGCAAAAATAGTACAGCCAAATTTGACTGCTGTTTCATTGGCTGATCTGGTTCTACATTGTTTGCACACGCATTGAGGTTCGTTTTCGCTCAAATGATATATGATGTTTATTTTATCTAGAGCAATATCTGTGAAAATCATTGATCACAGCCTGTGAAAATATTATTTGATCCACTGGACTCGAACAACCGACATGCAGAGTACTTTAAAGAAGATTAGTGGGTTGGTTTAAATACAATACCATTACAACTAGACCTTAACTTGGATGCAGTAGCATCAGCTCGTACATATCTGATGATGAGTGTTTGGACTTTTCGTCTTAGATCGACCTTTGCGTAAGCAAATCAGAGTTTCATCTACAAAATGGTAAGGTATCAAAAGAGGAATCAACCCATATACATACACGAAATAGAAAGTGTGTACTTGGTTAGAGGGAATTTCTTCATATTTATAGAAGCAAAATATAGGCAAATTTGGTATCAAAATGTGCAAAAATGTATTGGCTATACGATGTTTTACTTTTAATTGAAATTTGATAATTATCAGAACATTGTTTTACGTGTGAATAACGTAGGGGTGAAAAGTAAAAGTTGCATATTTGTAATGTTTTGTAACTGCTTTTTTGTCTTCGGATATTTGTCAAGTTACGTGACAATTTATCAGTATCTGCTGTGGCCTCCTCGTCTACGGATCTAGATCGCATGGACCTGCACATTTTGATACCAAATTAGCCTATAGTTTGCTTCTATAAGTATAGAAAAAATCCCTCTAACCAAGTGCACACTTTCTTTTTCGTGTGAGTATACATAAACGAAATAGAAATGCGGTGATTGTCGAATCTCACAAGTGCTTGGAAAGAATGTTGTGTGGAGTACCGGTGTTAAAAAGCCAGGAAACACATGTGTAGGTGAACTGGCAACCGTGATATGTCTAAACAATTATTGGAAAATGCGTAAATGCGGCGTTCACTTAGTGTTGATTATGGCTCCCGAGACAAGACAACACGAAAACTGAAAAAGTCGGATAACTATCCTCAATGCTCTGGAATGTCCTATCATTGTCTGAACATAGCCGTATACGTTCGTAACATGGTCCTTCGGATCGGGAATGGTCCACAGAGGTCGGCAAAACACTCCCGATAATAAGGTACCTCCCGTTACATTCAGGAAACGCAGCCTGGTGTCTAGTCGGATTAAAATCGTGACTATGTCGTGACTGATTCTGCTGTATCGGATCAAAATCGTAACAATTACTTGTGTTGTCTGGACGGTGTTTGGACGGTGTCATTTGGAACGGCGAGATCTGGAGATGTTTATTGGAACAGTCCCGTAATTAATACGAAATTAGGCAATAACAACCACGTCAGGGTCCCGACAATAACAGTAAACGATACGAAACCAGACAAAGCTGTTTGCAATGAGGTGACGCAGACTGTGAACGGATTGCGGCCTGACAGTCTCCCGAGCATCCCGAGTATGGCGAGAGTTGTAGGATTCCAGATGCGTGGATTTCCAGATTCACCTGAGCTGCTCACCTCTGGAGTATAACTAGCTTGTTTGTGTCATTTACTGACATTTCTATGACCGGCCCACCATGAATGCTGCTCGTTCGGTGATAATTCTGCAGCAGGTTGTTTTCGTGGAAATGGTAGAATAAAAAGACCCTTTCTTTGCCAATTATTATTTGAACAGAAGGACGCCCCGGTAGCAATAGAAGATACTGGGTTAAGCCATGCATATCCAGAAACGAGCAGCTCGGCCAGAAGCTTTAATCAATGCCATTATGCTGCCCATGGAAGTGTACGATAAAGTCATGTCTCGGATTACACCCAGCATCACCAAACAAGATACCTGGTGGAGGCAAGCCCTTGATCCAGGACTGAAGTATGGTTGTGTAATGAGGCATCTGACATCCGGCGACAGTTACAGCAGCATGAAGTGAAACTTCAGGGTTCCCAGTTACACCATATCACTCAAGTTTGCCAAGCCATCACTGAACTATCTCCACTTTCCCACCGAACTTGAAAAATCGCAAATGAATTTCCAGTAGGTAGATGGAACTTCCCACATGCTTGCGGTGCATTGGACGGAGAGCTAGTTTCGTGCAAGTGACCTACACATACCGGATCTACCTATCATAAGCTCAAGGCCACCTATTATATATATCGTATGGCCCTCGTATATGTGGGCTATAAATATATCTGGCTTGCTGTTTGGCCAGATAGAGCAGCTTCAGACGCACACATATACAACAAGCATGAGCTGAAAGGAGTCCTGCTGAACAAGACCATTGCCTTTTTTTTTATCCTGAGCCACTTCCTAGAAATGATAGAACTATGCCATACTTCTGCCTTGCTAACAATGCCTTTCAACTGAGAACTGACATAATAAAGCATTTTCAATTCTGTAATATGACACCAAACTTTTCAGCAGATGAATGCATTGGAGAAATAGAAATTGGCTTCCTTTTCTTTTGATGTCTAGCAGATTCCTTCATCACAGGCACATACTTCTTCTTAGCAGGCAAAGTGAAGTAACTTAATCTTTATAAAGATGAACTTATATCATTTATTGGGGACAATCTGTATATAACTGACGGCGATGCTCCTTGTAGAACTACTGAGGCCGCCGTCGCACGATATTCTTATAGGACCGGACTATCACGTGAAATGGTTTTCTAACGGATATTTTCCGTCAGCGTCGGTTCACTGTCTGGTCACTGTCATATCTCTGTCGGATCTAACCAACATCTGATTGTTGTCGTGATTAAATGGAAAGAAAATACAAATTTTGATACAGTTTGAATTCCCAGCCACGATCATATGAACTTGAGTCAAATTTTAATCGGGAATGGTCCTATGACGGACGGCAGTAAAAATCCTGAATGTGTGACTGACGCTAAAAGTCCAATTAATGAATTTTGCTGCTAATGACAATCCATCCAGATGAGCCCCTGCATCCGCACAGTCTGATTAGTATATTTCTTCGGAAGAAAAAATAGTCTTATAATCTGTATTAAATCCCCTAGCGACCGATTATAATCAGAAGTAAGTTTAACAGTAGATAATTTGATACCAATTGCGATACTTTTTTATTTGTTTGTATTGTTTTACACGTTGCATTTAACCATTTTTAAGTAATATCACAGCGTGTCTTTGGTAATTACCCACTATTACTGGTCAAATTATACTGACACCAGCTAGTCAGTTTAAATGATAACCCCATAACACTGAGCTGCAAGGAGGGACTTTGCCAATACTACCATTTTCAAAGTATTCGATATCACCCGGCCGTGGCTCAAACCCACGATCTCCCGCACCCGAGGCGCACTCTTTTCCAATACACCATCGAGGCGGTTGCAATTACAATACATTTTCTAACGTCCGAAGATCGGTTTTTATCGGATTTAGCTCAATCATAAACGTACCCGTTTTAGAGTATTGACGGCTTGGTGAAATTGGTGTCTCTCGGCATCCGTCAAACGTCTGTATTCGCGTCGAATGCTATATCCATGATTTGGACGCATACTTATTCGTCCCCTCTGTGGACCCGGGGTTCGTTTGTACCGGATATGTTCGGAAACAAGCTGAAAGGAGAAAACCGGATACAAATCCTCAGACAAGTTCCACATAACTAAATCGACTACCTGGTATGACAATCTAAAAGGGGAAAGTTGGAAGAATTCGAATATTTCTAATGCACGGTTTTGAGAAATTACTATTTTTCCTATGATGTTATCAGATACCAAGATTTTTAAAGTAGACTGCTATGTAGAATGTTTCACATGGACAAGTTATATTGGACTATATCAAAGCCTGTAGAGCCTGGTTGTTTGAAACATTCCTTGCTCACGGAAAGATTATATGCCAAAATGTATTGATTCAAAATACCCAATACTGGTTTGTAAACTAACTAACTTCTAATAAAGAACTTTCTGACATCTACTAAAATGAAAAGTAAATTTTCCAAAATCTTATTTAGTGTCATGTTAACCAACTACCATCTTGTGAATTGACATGAAAACGATAAGATTTAAATAAGATTTAATAAAATGACACATAATAAAGTGAAAATTAAACTAATTGACATCAAATAAACCGATATGCAAACTTACTTACATCTAATAAAGATGACTTGTTAATGAACTACACTCTTTTAAATCGAAATGTAAAACTTACGGACTTCGTCAACTCATTGATGAACTTGATATCGCTTTCTGTGATGTTGAAGTCGGCCCAGTTAAGACCGCCAAATTTCAGGACATACTCTTGCAGACAAGTGGACTGTATCTCGATATCTTTTAAATTTGCAGTTCTGTATCCTGTCTTATTAGCGGGATTGGATCCACGCGAAATGAGTTGCAAGCACTCATCTATTTCCTTGTTGATCCCATGTTCAATGCCGAAACTTAAACCACGGTCCGCAAAGCTCAAGGCAAGGAACCAGATGAGTATTTGCGTCCCCTGGAACAAATTTGAAAAAATCATGTTTTAGCTCTGACATTGCACCTGTTATTTTTGTCATTAATGAAACTACGCAGTACGTGTCAATACATTATTTATTAATAGCGCCCTGAAAAGAGTGTATAATATATTTATTAATGATCCCATAAGACCTAATCGTGATATATAAGCCGTCTCGCGAGAAAACCAACATTGTTGACTTTGCGGAAAGTATCGACCCGTATCACTTTTCGCCTCCTGTGGATTTTCTGTTTCAGGAATCATTACTCTATACCCCTGTTCCCCTTAGACGGAATTTATCGGCCTGGATCAGTCTGCCCGGACCGCGAAGGCTGATCTGGATCGATATATTACGCAGAGGCCATAATGGTGTTTTTTTCGTGTGACATCTCATATATGGTGGGTTAAATCGAATATCGCTGTATTGACTGTTTATTTAATTTACATCCAGCGTCAGGCATTCTTTTTTTTATATGTACAGTTGTACAGTTGAACTCATTGGAAAGCACACACTGTTGAAGTTATTACAAAAACATTGATTTGGTATTTTTTTTTTTTATTATTTGTATCAAACCAAAATCATTAGAATGCACATATTTCATTACACTTTTATATATTGTGTTCCTTATA
>JAUELF010218685.1:0-14047 GCA_031471495.1 Clinocardium nuttallii
CAATATTACTACACTATGTTTAGTGAGTACATTGTACAGTTAGTATATTGGGGACTAAGGTACATTATAACAATATTACTACAATATGTTTAGTGAGTACATTGTACAGTTAGTATATTGGGGACTAAGGTACATTATAACAAGCTTTTAAGTTGATACATTGTACAATTGATAAATCGGGAACTTCTGTATATTGTAACAAGCTTTTCAGAGGATTAATTGTGCAATTAGTATAGGGGTTTATACATCAGACAGATATTATGTAATACTACATGTTTTCCCTCCTAAATAGACCTATACAGTGCAGAGTAAGCTAGGTAGTGTTTATGGACCAGGTCATATGCATTCAAAACTTCGGGGTTTGCAACCAGGAAAGACTCACAACAGTAGCGTCTCGGTGTACTCAGATCTGGATCGTGCCTGTTCGCCATATATAGACGTACACTACAATATTGTATGAAGGCGCTGAAATTGTACACAATACATTAAAGACAGATCTGCAATAACTTATACAAAGAGATCAGAGGGCAACCAAATGCGTTATATTGACAACAATGTCAGAAAGAAATTTAGAATAAGAGAAAAAAAAAGAAGAACAAATGAGAAAAAAAGAATTAGGTACATAATGGAAGATAGAAACATGTTTTATTATTGACATCGTACACTGCCCTTTTTCGGTGAGGAACCCAATTCGGATACCTTTTTATTTTGCATGTTTCCTTCGATTTGAAGAGTTTTATGGCAGTCGAACACATATCATGGACAACTCCATATAATCAGGAAATTCAAGAAGAATGCCCGCAACAAAAGCCGGTATATGGAGATCAATAATTTACTGGTAACGAATTCAATAATGATCTAGATCTGTTATTTGTTTATCTGGCGGCCTCAAGGCAAAGGACTGATTTTACATTAACCGAGCTCTACGAAATTGAATCTTGTTGCAATTGCTACCAGTCTATATTCATTGCATTATTATTGCTCTACAAAATTAAACAGTGTAGTACTTGCTACCAGTCTATATTCATTGCATTAACCGTTCTCTAAAAACTTGAATCATGTAGTAATAGCTAGCAGTCTATAGTCATTGCATTAAGTGTTCTCTAAAAACTTGAATCATGTAGTAATAGCTAGCTATATTCATTGCAGTAACCGTTCTCTAAAAACTTGAAACATGTAGTAATAGCTAGAAGTCTATATTCATTGCATTAACCGTTCTCTAAAAACTTGAAACATGTAGTAATAGCTAGCAGTCTATATTCATTACATTAACCGTTCTCTTAAAACTTGAAACCTGTAGTAATAGCTAGAAGTCTATATTCATTGCATTAACCGTTCTCTAAAATTTGAATCATGTAGTAATAGCTAGCAGTCTATATTCATTGCATGTGTCTTGCTGTACACAAATCGAACCGTGTAGTTATTGCTACCAGTCTATATTCATTGCATTAACCGTTCTCTACAAACTTGAACCATGTATTAATAGCTACCAGTAGGAATCCGCTGTGGTCGAGTGGTTAGCGTCGGGGATTTCGAACCAGGGTTACCATCTCGGGCTTTAAAGAAAGTGTCGACCTTGGATACTGGAATATTTCTTCACCATTTTCCAACATGCAGACGAATTTTCATACAAATGCAGCACACGACTTTTGAATAAATTTGTAACAGAATGAGAAATTGCTCATGGACACATATGTATCCCTTCTTCACAATGTGTTGATCCAAGTTCAATAAATAAAATTTCCTTTTCTATAACGTTTGCTACTTTTTTTCAAAGACGTCTGCTGCGATTTTGTTGTTAGTGGGAAAGGGTTAAATCAATGGATAATGGAGTATGTCGTGGTGCATTTTGGTTTTACATTTCAGAAATTGTTCATGACAATGGCCAACTTATACGTATATTGTGACTAACTGTAAATTGAATATGTTTTTTAATACCTGATAGCTTTTCAGCATGATCCAATTTAATGTCAAGGATCGCGTCATTGTTCTTGGTTTTGCTCTGAAAGAAACAAAAAAACTACCACAGCTTGTGATGCGAGAAACAATGCATGCGGCGAAAAAAGAAAAGGAAAAAAATGGCTGTCTATAAACCGGAAGTAACTCCAATCACTTCCTGTCAAATGTGAAGATGTGTCTAATTTCCGAGAAAAAATGGGCGCGGACTGGCTTAAAAATTCAACAAAATTGAGAGAAAAAATCGTCACAGCACGAAAGCCGATTCTGGGTCCCGTGAAAATGAAGATGGATAGCATGCGAACGTTGTTTTGATATTATTATTTTTTCTAACCCTTTAATCGCCGACAGACGTCTGGAGTGGCTCCAGATTATGGAATTGGTGATATTGTTCAATGAAAGGATCTGCAAATGAAATACTCACGAATGAATAGAAATAATATATTAGATCAATTGTGTTTGGTTACTAAGCTGCATAGTACATAGATGACCAAATTAGACCAAAGATATTCATAAAAAGGGTTTTTAATATTTATTCCGGTTTATCTTACTGATAACGACTTTGGCCAGGCTGTTAAACTGTGTATACACTTTTGGTTTGGGTCCCTTATGAGTTTCGTCTAAAACCTTTAAATTGCACAAAGTCACACGCAAAGCGATCTTCAGTGATTATTTGTCGAGCGAAGAGCTATACCAACCAGTGCCGAAATATGATAGGTTCGTCATCTTATTGTGCCCCGATAGCTCAGTTGCTAGTGACCAGAGCTGTCAAATCAGGGGTTGTGAACTCAAACTCAAGCTCGTCCAACATTCCTTACGACTGTTGACAAAAGTCACTGTGACAAACGTCTTTTGTCTTCCACCGACTTGCTAACAGTCTATGTGGAAAAACAGCCATTCGCTTGGAAAGAATGTTGTGGTGAATCTGAGAAAGCCAGGACATACATGAGTAGGATTACTCGCAGCCGTGACGTGACTGAATAATTTTTGAAAACGACGTAAAACCCCAATCAATATGCAAGCATTTTTGAAAGGCACTGAGAACAGTTATTGTTGTCTTGATAAATATATGGTTCTCAATTTGATCGGAACATTGTAGGTACACAGGAGTAGGTAAAAGTGTCACTGTGATTTAACTGATATACCGTAGACGTTAACGTTAAACAACAATCTCGAGTCTATCAAAGCATTCACTCAAATCGGTAAGTACCGGTATGTGACTCAGGAAGTGATGTGATATAACTGAAGTATCAAGGAACAGAAGTCGATCAATGTCTACTTAACATTGACTTTTAACTCTATAAAGTGTTTTCGGTTGACACCATTAATATTTCCATATTCCAATGTTTACATTTATATTAGACACAAAGGCACTTGACTGATAGACCTGATACACGAGTTGGTTGTAGTTGACTGCACCAAAGCAACATCACTTAGGAAGAAAATAACAGAACATTCGGAACAAAAAATAAACGTGCGGTTTTATATAAAGGAGACATGCATATATGAAAGTTAAAGCTAACTATGAATACTTGAGAATTGAAATATTCCCCTTTTCTTACAATGGTTTTACAGCTTTGTCTACGATATTGTGACAGTAATAGCTATTTGTCCTAGTGAAGTGTTAAACACTCGCCTGAAAGCTGTTGATAGAGTTGTGTAAATAACACTTTATGTCGAACCATTAATCCCTTGAGCTGCTAAATTCATGTGTCGGACTGAACTTGTACACAATTGGAGAGATACATATAACCATCCGGTTAGCTCAGGCGGTAGCGTACTTGCCCTGAAAGCGAAGATGTCCCGGTTTCGAGCACCGGACTGGCTGCGTGTTTTTCTCTCCTTGTGACACATGCAACTGGTAATATTGCATACACATGGAATAGTTTGGTAATAATTGATACATGTGTAGTGAATGGTATGAACTAAGATAAGATTGCACATCTTAAACTTTTGCCATTATGTTTTCAAATATCGTCTGCTGCAGGGGCGTCAAAAACCGTCTTAATATGGGCAAGCAGTACACTTGATTAGCGGTACTGTTCATTCCAGGAAACACATTGAATGTGATGGTGTCGTAAATCAACATTCCAACAAGCCAACAAACAACACAGATAAAGGTTCAGCTACTAGCATTTACTATTAAATGTGTTTTTGTCGGTATTAATTGAACTGTGACATACGGCTATGTAAACTAAAACATCGTCTTGTGTATTTGTCATTCCACAGCTTAATTCTCATTGACAATAGACGCTTGTAGTCTCCTCATATTGAGAAATTTCACGTTTTACCATTATATTTTCAACTTTTTTCAATCATAGTTTTTTCATTATATAGAGAGATAAGATACTTTTTATTGAATGGCTTCAAAGTCGTCTGCCATAATCTTGTTGTATGGGTGAAAGGGTTGAATGGTCAGGATGGGATGCTTTTGACTTGACATTGTCTTGCGACAAATAGATCTACGACTTATTTCTGATGCAATGTATATTGAACTGTGAACGCAATGAGCTTAAAGCTATCTCAAACGACCAACATAAAACGAACACGAAAAGCATATAAGATAAAAAACAATCGACATTTCCCCCACGTTCTACACTTTTGCAGAAGACGAGTTTGAATTAATTTAGGCAAAACTATGGGATTGGGATTCGCTTAAAATGAAAGCAATATTATACTTATTTAATTGTATTTTAAAACATTTGTGCAAGGAAAATTTGCTCAATAGAGCTAAACAATAACTCATTTTGCCTCGATATTTTCAAACGTCGTCTGCTGCAGTTAATTGAGACAGTTTTCACATATTCATTCTAGAAATACAGAGTCGCAAAACGTGAATTCAAAAGAAGTTAATATTTGTAAATCGATCGTAGTAATATTGATCAGCCAGTGCTGGTGTGTTGAAGTTTGCGTAAACGAAATGCTAGCAAAGACAAACGACTTTTTCTCTCTCTGCGTTCTTTATCGGTCCACATAAAAGTAAACACAAATGTTTCCACGAGGTTTTCAGAAGATGTCTGTATGATAATAGTGAGGCCCCCGTGGTGTAGTGGTAGAGCGTCCGCACCGGGTGCGGGAGGTCGTGGGTTCCATCTCCGGTCGGGTCATACCAAATACTTACTTCATTGGTATGCTTGGGACTATGGTCGGATTTTCTGAAGCAAAGACCATTTGTTTAGTTACAGGAACTAGGAAGAGTTACCGTTAGAACACCAGTCCGACGACGGCCCATAATAATCCAACCCCTCAATATTTCTATCACACGGCAATAAGTAACACAGACGG
Source organism: Clinocardium nuttallii (assembly GCA_031471495.1). NCBI lineage: Eukaryota > Metazoa > Mollusca > Bivalvia > Cardiida > Cardiidae > Clinocardium > Clinocardium nuttallii. The sequence continues at coordinate 5,242 of JAUELF010218685.1, forward strand.
CCAGCATGTACTTATGAAACATTTCTTTGAATCATGTCGATGAAACATAAAGATTTTCTGATGGAATATCTTTCCTCCCTCGAAAATGCAATTGAGCTTGAAGATTTAGTTGTAGCTGTGGTTCCTTTCAATGGCCTCTTCAGTACCAGAGGTCCCGAGTTCAAGTCCCGTGATGATCGAGTTTTCTGTCTTTGGACTTTTTTCACACAGAGCGGGAATACGTGTCGAGTCGCCAATACGAAGATATCAAGCGAGGTTTACATAAGCTGAAAGCTTCTTTAGGGATCGATGCAAATTAAAACTTTTAGACTAAAACTGTTCATAGCACCCCCCCCCCCGCCATTTTGCTACCACCCTTTCGCTTTCTAGGACAAATAAAGACTCTTGCAACCAAAACAGATTCAGGTGTGAAGATCATAACGAGCTGTCTCTCCTGAAATCTGCAATGTTTGCCTCTTAAACATTACATTTTACAAAATTAGCAAGAAAAATGACGTGGTCCAAAATTCAACCCGAAAGAGTCGATGGTGCGAAGAGCTAAGTAACCCAGGCTGTGATCATGTAGAAGCGTAACATTTCTATCTATCCTGTCGGGGAAAAATAGACGGATGAGCCGTCCCACCAGAAAACCAACATTATGGTATCTGCGTAATGTATCGACCCAGATCAGCCTGCGCAGTCCGCATAGGCTTAACCGGAACGACACATTCCGTCTCAGGGGTATAGAGGTATAAATTAATGATTCATGAAACAGAAAATCCACAGGAGACAAAAAGTGTTTGTCCTGGTTAGCCTTCGCGACATGCATAGGCTTATCCGGGTCGATGCATTACGCAGAGTGTTTGTTTTCTTGCGGAGCGGCTCAGATGTTCTTTTGGAATTGTATTTCTTCTCTTTAATGCAATAGAGCTTAAAGTAGTAGTTTGTGGTTTCTTCAACCTTTTCACTGCCGAATTTCACTAGGTCGACGTTTTAATGTTGAAAATTGGTCCACTCCATTTTCGTTCAACAGGAAAGTGGGTGAAATGTAATGCCCTAGTGGCGAACAATGCATAGTTCAGGAGAGACAGTCCGTAACCTCTCGTCGGAATCTTCATTGTTTGCAAAAGCCTTTAATTCCTTTGGCAGCGAAAGAGTTTAATGGCTTTTTCACGGATAATTGTGTCAATGTCGGGAAGGGCATGTTGCTACTTTTAGTAAATAAACTATGAGATACTCTTAGTAAATAAACTATGAGATACTTTTAGTAAATACACTATGAGATACTTTTAGTGAATAAACTATGAGATACTCTTATTAACTAAACTATGAGATACTCTTAGTAAATAAACTATTATATACTTTTAGTAAATAAACTATGAGATACTCTTAGTAAATAAACTATGAGATACTTTTAGTAAATACACTATAAGATACTCTTAGTAAATAAACTATGACATACTCTTAGTAAATAAACTATGACATACTCTTAGTAAATGAATTATGAGATACTTTTAGTAAATAAACTATGAGATACTCTTAGTGAATAAACTATAAGATACTCTTAGTAAATAAACTATGAGATACTCTTAGTAAATACACTATAAGATACTATTAGTAAATAAACTATGAGATACTCTTAGTAAATAAACTACGAGATGCTCTTAGTAAATAAACTATGAGTTACTTTTAGTGAATAAACTATGAGATACTTTTAGTGAATAAACTATGAGATACTTTTAGTAAATAAACTATGAGATGCTCTTAGTAAATAAACTATGAGATACTCTTAGTAAATGAATTATGAGGATACTCTTAGTGAATAAACTATGAGATACTCTTAGTAAATAAAGTATAAGATACTCTAAGTAAATACACTATGAGATACTCTTAGTAAATACACTATAATATATTCTTAGTAAATAAACTATGAGACACTCTTAGTAAATACACTATGAGATAATCTTAGTTAATAAACTATGAGATACTCTTAGTGAATATACTTTGAGACTCTTAGTCAACTTCACTATTGGTAAGAGCTTGAACAAAAGAACAAATGAACTATTCGGATTTTATTGATAGAACCAATATCAAACAAACAAACAAACAAACAAACGCTATAAGCGGCGGTATAGGACAAACTAACCATAGGTCATTTAATATTAGTGTATACATCCTGATATCCCTGTATATTCTCACACTATCATCATGATCGTCACTGTTCGCTTTTATGCCAATAAGGCTCTACCCACCCTTAAAGTAAGTTTTCATTAGGATAAGAGTTCATCAGTATGCAACGCTGTAGGACTTGCCTGGAGAACAGCGTATTGCGTTTGGGATTTAAGACCGGGTATTCCGGATCCCGGATTGTAGACTGGGTTTCCGGATTTTAGACTGGGGATCTCGGATTTTAGACTCGGGATCCCGAATTTTAGACTGGGGATCGCGGATTTTAGATTGGGACTCCCGGATTTTAGACTAGGGATGTGTGGCTAAGGAACCCGCATTTATTGCCGGATATCCCGTATTTAAGACCGGGGAGCACGGATTTGAGGCTTGTGATCCCGGAGATCCCGGATTTAAAAGAAAAACTGTGACGCCCCTTTTGCCTTGAATAGGACGAAAATGAAACCGACATCGGGCGAATAAGCGTGTAATTCTTCTTGTCTGTCGGAAAATGTAAAGATGCCAACATTTTGAAGCATTTATAGAGGCTAGGAATCAATAGAACTACTTTTGATATACGGCTATCATTTAAAAGCTTCCCTCAATCACCCTTGGCTGTCCGGCAGCTCGTAGGTTGTTTTACGGATGGAGTTTCGCCAGTTCACATCGACTATTCTGTTTTATTTCATCGTTCGCATTTCCCAGTAATTAAGGCAATATTATATGTTCCTTATACGATTGTTCTTGAAACCATTTCTCACATACAACACATCTGTAATACATATAATAAAACATATCGAAACTATCTGAAAATATGTGTACCTTTATTTTATGTATTGAGTTGTGTCTATGTAGGTATGTTTTGACTATAAAACCTGAAAATATGTTTACATGAAGGATTATGTTTTGAATTTAAATTCTGAGAATATATATACAAATAGGTTATGTGTTGAATATATACTCTGGGAATATGTAAACATGTATGTTATGTATTGAATATAAACACTAAGAATATATATGTATGTTATGTATTGACTATACATTATACACATGTGTGTACATGTGTGTGTGTGTGTGTTATGTATTGACTATATTTGTACATGTAGATTATGCATTGCCTATAATCTCTGAGAATATGTGAACATGTAGGTTATGTATTGACTATAATTCTGAGAATATGTGTACTGGTGGGTTTGGGTATAGTCTATCATTTTGAGAATATGTGAACCAGTGGGTTAAGTAACGTATATAATTATGATAATATGTGTACAAGTGGGTTAGGTAAAGTATATCATTCTTAGAATATGTGTACTAGTGGGTTGAGTATTGGCTATAATTACGAGAATATGTGTATACTAGTAGGTTACGTATAATTTATAATTCTGAGAATATGTGTTGTACTAGTGGGTTAGCTAAAGTTTATAATTCTGAGAATATGTGTACACATGGGTTAGGTATAGTACATAATTCTGAGGATATGTGTACATGTGGGTTAACTATAGTCCATAATTCTGAGGATAGTTTTATATACGGGTTAGGTATAGTCCATAATTATGAGGATATGTGTACATGTGGGTTAGGACTAGTCTATAACCTCTGAGAATATGTGTACATGTGGGTTAGGAAGAGTCTATAATTATGAGAATATGTGTACATGTGGGTTAGGAATAGTCTATAATTCTGAGAATATGTGTACATGTGGGTTAGGAATAGTCTATATATAGTTCTGAGAATATGTGTACATGTGGGTTAGGAATAGTCTATAATTCTGAGAATATGTGTACATGTGGGTTAGGTATAGTCTATAATCTCTGAGAATAGGTGTACTAGTGGGTTATGTATAGTCTATAATCTCTGAGAATATGTGTACTAGTGGGTTCGGTATAGTCTATAATCTCTGAGAATATGTGTACTAGTGGGTTAGGTATAATCGTGTATTCGTCGGGCACATTGAACTGCCACTGTCACGTGACAAGCACGGTCTATGGTGGCACGGATTCCTCCCTGACCGCTATCTAGTCATACATACACTTAGGGAGGTCCATGTGATTGTTATTGTTATTATCATAAACCGACAATAGAATAATGTAATTGGGATTGTTATTGTTATTGGTTTGAGAACTTTTCGAATGTCTGTCCTGTTATGATGTCTATGTAATGCAACTAATAAAACCCTTCCTACAGTGAGATGCTCTCTGACACTTCTTCAGAAGACGACTTTTGAAAACGTGGTGGCACACTATACATCCCTTTATAACAGAGAGCTTTTTCTGTAGTTTTGTGAATACAATTTCACATTCATCTGCTGTAGATGCTTCGAGCCGTCCCGGGAGAAAACCAACACTGTTGACTTGTAACACATTGGGTAAAAGTATCGGCCCGGATCAGCCTTAGCATGCCGCAAAGGCTTATCCGAATAAACACTTTTCGCTTCCTGTGGATTTTTCTGTTTCAGGAATCATTACTCTATACCTCTATCCCCCTGAGCCGGAATGTGTCTAGTACTGGTTTGTTTAATCAGGGATAATGAATAAGTGAACAGTATAACTGAACTTTTATAACTGAAATAATGTTGAAAGCGGCCTTAAAAAAAAAAAAACCTAAATGAAGAAATAAAAAGTATTTTGTTTCCTAGTCCTGGTTTAACTTGACTGATCGTGGTAATTCTACTTGTTGTTATTCCCTGCGTATTTCGTGAGTCATTAGTAGTCAGATACTTCAATAATTAATGAATCCTCTAGTATGTAAACAAACGATCTCGGCCTAAATGGGAAGACATTTTCTCAGCTTTGTTCTACAAGGGACTACTAATACGTATTAGCAGCCTATGGCTCTACAGCCTGTCTTTTAGTACATATGAACACCCTGTGTTGTAGTACTCAACAGAATCGTCACATCGAGGCGGTTTATTTTGAGTAAACACAACATAGACTTTTATTGAAGAGGTCCGAGCTTAGGCTATGATTGAACACTCGTAAAATACCGGCCTTCCTTAACTTCTAGAACTGCAGCAAACACAAGGGAGAAAAGAAGCATTTGCTACGGTTTAACTTTTTCTAACATTCAACACATTTGCAGCAGACCGACCACATAGGAAACATTAGGTTAACACATTATAACTCTCTTTAAATGAAAGAAGGGTCATTGAATATAGTGCATCATGAGCAATTCCTTCTTTTGCCTCAATAATTTAAATCAAATGTCATCTGCTGCAGATGCGTCAAAATGCGTCCAGCAGTTGGAAAAAGGGTTAATAGGTTTGTTTTTGTTTTCCAGTGAAACCACCTATTTATACTTTTCGTCCAGACATGTTCTTTAACCCTTTCGCTGCCAAAGACAATTAAAGGCTTTATGCAAACAATGTAGATGCAGGTGATACAGCTCATAACGAGCTCATAACGAGCGGTCTCTCCTGAAATATAAATTGCTTACCTCTTAGACAATACATTTTCCTGTTGCACGAAAAATGGAGTGGTCCAATTTTAAACATGGAAGAGTCGACTTTGTGAAATTGGGCAGTGAAAGAGTTAATCAAAGCTTTGCGACATTTAGTTAGGCTTTGTCTGTACAATAATCCGAAATCGATTTTCGATCTTTATTGATTTTTTTTTATCTAATGTCACATTTAAAATGTCGTCTGCTTTTATACTACATTAATCTTGCAGCAATGAGCATTTCCTACTTTTGTCACACAGTGTATACTCTAATCCATGATTATACTATCATTTTAAGAGATTTTCCATAATCCATATGTATGTCCAGATGTTTTTCCAGATGTTTGCTGCACATTTGTTGTATGTTGGAAAGGGTTAAAACACGGTAACCGTGGCTTACCTAGGTGTCGCTTGGGGATTCAGAGATAGTGGCATTACTGGGTAAATTTCCATTGAACCAACTTCGTGTTATGAAATTACTGTTATAAGCGATAAACATAATATACTATATATCGTATGCTGCCGCATGTGTTGTATGTGGGTAACGGTTAAGATGCGGCACTTCCACTCCTTCGACAGAAATGTAAAAAGGTAATTTCACCCTAACCCTTTCCTACTTGCTACAATTCTGCAGCAGACGCACCCTCGAAAACAACAAACATCTCGAAAAAAACCCACAGAAAATCTTCTTCTTGCAGATGCGTTAAAAACTTAAAATGCATCTAATAGTTGGAAAAGATAAAGAAGCACCATAAATCAACTATATAACTAACCGGTGCTACAGTAACAATAACCTCACAACCTTACAAGAGGTGTTAAGATAATGACCGCCGTATACAACCATACAATGGGATCCTATTGCACAAACTATTATTATATTGATTGTGGTCAAGCCGTTTTCAATAATATGTCCAAGCAAGTGGCTGCTTAGTCCATTGATGGGAGACGATTATTGCTTTTCGAATTCACGGTTGCAAAACGTCGGAAAGAATGTTGGCCACTATGGGGTTCTAACTACCAACCACTAGCTTGGAACACACACACTTTTTCAAAAATGTCTTCAAACATTCTGTGATTAATTGGCGAACATTCAGAGTCAATTCAACAACGGTGCTGTGCAGTTTGATCGGTTTCTGTACTTGTCGCAACAATGCAATGAATGTTTTGTAGAACATGTCTCGAATAAGAATAGAAGATATATATGATATATGCTCTGTGAATCTTTCCTACCGACCGGGAACAATCTGCTCCGGTCTAGCATGTTTGTGTGTCAGATAGTAATACAGCATGATACTGCTCTATACTAACACACCGAGGGCTTGGCGTGAAACGGTTGTTTCTAAAATTGGTATTTTTTCATAAAGGTTAATCTCCTCGCCATAAAGTCTTTATATATGTTAATAGGTCTTTAGTTACAACCGTTTCACGCCAAAGCCCACGATACACGTCTTAGCTTTGTCGATTGGAAAGCAAATAGAAAATACAGTTTTCTATTGGAATTGGCTAATATGGGATATCACAAATCATCTTTTTCTAATGAATGTTTGCTTGAAGAGCACTTGACTTGGACACGAACAGTTGTAAAAGGTGTCATTTGATCGCAGTCGAGCAGGAATAGCTCAGATGGAATCGACAATGGGCTACCAATCAAGAGTCGTGAATTCGTATCCCGACCCGGTCATACGTTCTGTCGGATGATTGCCTGTAAGGAACATACGTCTCATTACGTCTTCCACACATGGACTGACATTCAGATACGTTTAAAGCAAATTGCCTTGGGGAAAAATATGGTGTAATACACTGATGCGAGAGAACTGTAAAAACATAGTAATTTTAACTTACCGCCGTGACATAGTTGAAAACTGTTGAAAATCAATGTGTTAATAAGCTACTAAGCTCAGTCATCAGCAAGTTATTTTCCACATTTGATTAAAGCATACTGTGACAAGCATAATTCGTACGAAACTAAATCGGTCAACCTATATGGTATAAAATCAGCCAGAATTTATAACATTACGCACATCATCAAACTTCAAAGAGTGACAAGTAGGTAGGCTAATATTGGATTTAAAATAAATACCATATTTTAATCGACGATATGAAATGAACATTCGATTTTCACATGGCGCAGGGAATACAAGATTAACCCATTACTTCACATGACATTTCAAAGGTCATCTGCTTTACAATCATCAGACGAACAATTTCAACAATCAAGAAAAATGAAAGTCCTTTTATTGATAAAGAGTTTTTGAGAAATTTCACCTTTTATTTCGATGTTTTCAAAAGTTCAACGGCAGGCGTCAACTGTCGCCTGTGTGAAATAATGGGTTAAGGAGCAATCTGTCCCAATAGATCGGGGGAATTGATATCATTATACTCTAAATATGATTAATGGTCGGCCGTAAGGGCATCTGTGGCTAATTAGAATAATGGAATGATCAAGATCATATTAGAGTACATGACTAGTGCATGAAGGGCTATAAATAAACACCCACGTTGAATTATTGTACCAGACACTGTTTCTATTTAAAGTTGAATGACACAGGATTGATCCCCAATTGGCTCATTCAAGCACAACAGACATTCGAAATGATATGAATTGCATCATATCTTTGGTCTTAGTGTTGCTTTTGGAGAAACGAAAGAACTATTTATTGATTCGGGATAAAATAAACATTTTTAACAGGTTTGCCCACATATGAGCCGTTCCGCGAAAAAAAAAACCAACATTGTGGACTCTGCGTAAAGTATCGACCCAAATCAGCATTTATAAAGCATGCCGCACAAGCTAACCCGAACTAACACTTTTCGCCTCCTGCGGATTTTCTGTTTCAGGAATCCTTACTGTATACCAATATCCCACTGAGACGGAAACTGTCAATCCGCGCAGGCTGATCCGGTTCGATATATTACGCAGAGTCCATAATGTTTTATTTGATTCGTGGAACGGTTCATATATATATATCTCCCTGCCATCCCACACCATGACCAAACACAGTATTTGTCGGATTCCTGCATTTGCATTTATAAATCGTTCTATAGAATGAATGAATCAGTCCTTACTATGAACGCCTAAGCTTTATGCTTCCCTCGCAAAACTTCAGCACTTAGATGAAAAACAATTACATTATTTTTAATTCATCCTTTATATAACCACAGGCATCTGAATTTCTATAACAGCAAAAAATGCAGAAAAATACAAATTACCTCGTTAAATTTCTCAA
>JAUELF010218796.1:0-14046 GCA_031471495.1 Clinocardium nuttallii
ATGTCTGTAGAAGTTGTAATATCTGGTAGAAGTTGTAATATCTGGTAGAAGTTGTAATGTCTGGTAGAAGTTGTAATGTCTGTAGAAGTTGTAATATCTGGTAGAAGTTGTAATATCTGGTAGAAGTTGTAATGTCTGGTAGAAGTTGTAATGTCTGTAGAAGTTGTAATATCTGGTAGAAGTTGTAATATCTGGTAGAAGTTGTAATGTCTGGTAGAAGTTGTAATGTCTGTAGAAGTTGTAATATCTGGTAGAAGTTGTAATATCTGGTAGAAGTTGTAATGTCTGGTAGAAGTTGTAATATCTGGTAGAAGTTGTAATGTCTGGTAGAAGTTGTAATATCTGTAGAAGTTGTAATATCTGGTAGAAGTTGTAATATCTGGTAGTGTAATATCTGGTAGAAGTTGTAATATCTGTAGAATATGATGTGTATTGTAAATACGAAATTGAAATATTATTGAGAGATGAGAAAGGTAATACCTTGCTCGTTTCGAGAAGTTTCATTTTTTGCAAAAAAAATATAATTATGTTTGTTTTTTAATGTAGAATGAATTATTTATAGACTGAATTATATCCTTATTCCATTAATATGAACGTCTAATCAGTAGATTAACATCGGATTAACACCAGAAACGTTTCATACAAGAAAGGGAACATCCGTTAAAAGTGCATGTAAAAATAGTTATATTATGTAAGGGAAACTTCTGAATGTAAACTGGCGTAACTGTGTCTTGAACAATGTCGAGTTACACCTGTCTGTAATCAAACTATTAATGTGCAGTTTAGTTTTTGTAACCGAAGTAATTATCATTCACATCATACGAAAACCGACCTTCGGGGGTTTTAATTATAATTGAGCCGTCCCGCGAGAAAACCAACAGTATGGGCTCTGCGTAATGTATCGACCTAGTTCGGCCTGTGCAGTCCGCGCAGACTTATCCGGGCCGATACATTCCGTCTCAGGAGGAAAAAGGTATAGAGTAATGATTCATGAAATAGAACATCCACAGGAAGCGAGACGTGTCTGTCCTGATAAGCATGCGCGGACTGCGCAGGCTGATCCGTGTCGATACTTTACGTCCACAGTGTTGGTTTCCGCGGCTTCATTAATCATTACTCTATACCTCTACCCCCTCCCCTGAGACAGAATGTGTCGACCCGGATCAGTCTATATAGGCTGATGTGGGTCGATACATTACGCTGAGGCCATAATGTTTGTTTTCTGGCATCGTATTGCATCTACGTTCAATTACGACTCATGCGTACCTGAAATTAGAAACAATACAAGTCAGCATTACTGTCTGTAGGTTGTACAGACCTAAATGTGTTTTCTCTCAAAAAGTTGTAGCTTCCTCGATTGATTTGATTTAATTTTCAGAACAAGATTGGAAAAGAAAATCTTACAACCTTTAAATGTTTCCTTGGTGTTATATTGTACATGTACATGTGTTTTCATAAACCTGGTGAAAAAAAGTCTAACATCTGAAAACATTGTAACATAGAGTAAGAGAAGGAGGGATCAATTTCCTTGCTTTAATACTCTTCTCTCTTTAATGCAATATTTACACAAATCGTCTGCTAAATGAAAACACTTCAAAAGCGTCTGTATTGTGGAAATGCTTGAGATATGTGCGACCTAAAACGACGTTCGTTTATATTTATGGCCTGGCCTTTACACCTCTCCTGTGTTCATACTACAAGATATCCACGCGGCTTCCTGACAAGATGGCCAGATATGCTATAATTTATTAATTATATATCATAGTATAGCCATGCCAAGTTAAAATCAACATGAGTGCCAAATGCCCTCTTAGATCAGAGTACATACGTGTTCAGATAGTGTATGGAATCGACCTGTTTCTTCCAGAAACATGATTATCATTGATTACCTAAATTCAACTACTGGAAAGTGAGTGCTAATCGAAGTCAACTCTGGATACATAAATACTAAATAGTTATCATAAATACCTTAAAGATTACTTTTCTCGAGGCGTGTCTCATTTCACCCCTTCCCACGTATAAGAAATCTACAGCAGGCACTGAAGCCATCTCGGTTAAAATTCGGAAATCCTTTATAAATGAAAGTAAAATTATTTAAAAGAGTTAAAAACATCGTTAAAAAAGGAAAATTGATCATTATGTGGTATTTCTTTTTGCCATAATATTCTCAAAATTATTCTGCAACAGAGGCGTCAGAAATCAGCTGCATGTGAGAAAGGTTCAACTTAAAAAAAGTGCAGCCATTAACAAGATAGTCATAAAATGTAAACCTTTGTTTTTTAACAAACAATAAATACATGTATACAATTTATAAAACAAAACATCTCAAACAGACAACGAAAAGAATGCTGATATCAGGGAAATTGGGTACGATTCTAACTGTTATGTGAAGTTGAAATGTTTTACTTTATTTATAAAAGAAACAATCGGTTTCAATCTGTTCCTACATACAGACCCCTTCTGATGCATTTGCAGCAACGCCTTTTTAAAATAGTGTCAAAGGGAGAATTGTTCAAAATAAGCAATGCAATTTCTACGTTTGCCACACTATTTTAACTTTATTTGATAATTACACGTTCATTTATAGAGATGCTTTCAATGTCATTTACTGCAGAATCATTGAATGAGGGAAAGGGCTATAAGTTAACTGGAACGAACTGAATACTATAAATGATAAAGACATTCTAACCCAGCCATAAAGCATAGTGTTGGTGCGACTTATCATGATAGTAGAATGCATAAATAGAAAAACACACCGTCTCCGATTTCCTTTGAAACTTATATACTTCCGATTTTATCCTCCCTAGTACAGAAACCTTGCAGATTAAATTCCTCGGGTTGCTTTAGATTTGCTTTGATTTCTTTTTACGAATGCCATTCCCGTTGTGTTTCATGACAAATATCGCTCACGTTCAACAATAGGGAACAAAAGGCTTAGACCGCAAATTATAATTAATACCCTTAGAGATATGTAAAGTAAATATGAATATGAATAATAAATACGACAGCATATACCCTTGCCGATTTTTTGTTAAACAAAACAGTTTTGTCAATGGGATAGGAAAAATAAAAACAAATTCAGTAAATCGCCACTGAAACAAGTAATTAAATTGCAAAAAAAAATAAAAAGAAGAAATAAATGTTGCACAATAATTATATATAGCTTGAGGATTCACATTACTGTTTTTCCTCAATGTTTTCTTAAAGTGTTTTTATTTGATATTTTCTTAGGTATAACATTTTTGATGAGGTATATATTACCAGAGAAATGGAACCATTTTTCTTCTTAAACAAGTCATTATGTCCCCATCTGTCAAAGAATGATAAAATACCTCGTTTTTGATATGTGTTTTATGAATTAATCCGTTTTTAAATGTCAACTCATTAATCTTAACCCTCGCCCTTATTCAGACTATTTGAGGCGACTATGATTACTTGTGGGAGCATACACTCATTTAAAATAGTTTCTCAAACAAAGTTTTCTAGTTTTGCAGATGTATCTTCATTTCCACTGAATGTTTTCGAATCGTACAACTTTCTCGCACAAGTTCTCCACACAACATTCTTCCAAGACAATTAGCGACCTTGCAATAAAGCCGTTTAGCATTTAGGTGGAAGACGATTGATTTTTGCGTCTACCATAGGACCAAATCCATGTCTAAGTTGTGGTTCTGGCTCCTGGATTGAAAGTGCTTGTTGTTATAGTCTTACCTATCGCGGTTCCACATCTCAAAGATATACATATATTGTTTGGTGTTACAAGACGCTTTCATCAATTATTCAGTTATATCACGGCGTTTCCTTGGTTACTGGTCAATTTATCCTGACATCAGCCAGTCTGTCAGTCAGTCGTGGTTCTAACCCCGCAACAGCCATTACAACTATTTTAAAAGTATTTGGAAGGCTCTACCGTGGATCGAACCCGCGACCTTCTTCATCCGAGGCGGACGTTCTACGACTACACCACCGAGGCGGACGCTCTACGACTACACCACCGAGGTGGTTCTCAAAGATACAAGTGCTTTGTCAGAGGTTTTCCGGGTCAATACACGTTTAATTTCTTTGGGGAAAGGAGTTAACATTCACGTGTCTGGAAATCGCAAACATGCCTATGTTTACTTTATTCCTTTCCTTCAACTCATCTTCTTTAACCCGTTCGCAATTACGTACGCTTTCTGACGGTTCTGTGGCATATGACTTTTGAAAACATTGTGTCAAAAGAAGAATTAGCTATTAACGATAATGTTTTCCTTTTGCACTCTTTTCAGTAAATACACTTTAGTTTTTAAAGGTTTTCCATATTTTGATACAGATGTTTTCAAAGTCGTCTGCTGCAGATTTGTTGTATGTGGGAAATGGTTTTAAAAAAGCACTTTGTTAATACGAACTTATCTTTATCTAAATCAACGTGCATGCACGGATTTTGATATTGCTCTTTATTGTTATCCTTTTATTTCACTTTAGCATCAACATTAATTCATATGTACGACAAAACCAACATTGTGGACTCTGCGTAAAGTATTGATCCAGATCAGCCTAAGCAAACCGCGTAGGTAAACCCGGACAGATATTGTTCGCCTTCTCTTGATTTTCTGTTTCATGACTCATTATGTTATACCTCTAGCCCCTTGAGACGGAATGTGTCGGCCTGGATTAGCTGTACAGGCTGATCTGGGTCGATACATTACGCAGCGTCCATAATGTTGGTTTTCTTTTGGAACGGCTCATATAAATGATATGCATCGATGCAATTAATCGAACGAATTGCTCACTTAATTTCGATTCAAGGGAAAGCAATGCAGTTGTATAATTTTACACGGAATCGTAATTGTCTCCCGTTATATTGGGTGGTGGTTATCTTTTATTTATTTATTTTACCTCGTGTTTACTTTCAAATGTTTGTGTTTGTTCCTTACAGCAAACGACTTTCAACGTATCTACAATAGACACTGTTTCAAGTAACTGTGGGGAAACATATTGGATGCTGCTAAATTGTTCTAGTCTTAACAAGTTTAATACGTTTCCTGATGTGCGCGTGTTTCCTAGCGTTGGAACATACTTTCCAAACAACTGGCTGCTTTTCCATATAGACTGTTAGCCCATTGGTCAAAGGCGAATGACGCTTGTCATAGTTAGTGCCTTTTGTCAAACGCTGGAAAGAATGTTGAACGAGCAGGGATTCAAACTCACAACACCTGGAGTGACAGCCCGCGTCGCTACCGACTGAAACCACCGTGGTCGGCTGGTACAGACAGGCTCATTAAAACCTCGACAAGAGCAAAAATATGTAAAATGTTTATAATTGAAATTAAATTAAGTGATACGAAACTTTTCCCATTACGAGCAAATATTAATTTGTGACAACTTTCTTTACAAGTCCCGTGCTGCAACTACATCAAATCTGCAACGACTGTGAATACATATCAGCAAAACTATGTAAAATGTCTATAAATGTAAGTAAGTTCAGTTAAAAGACTTGAAAATATTGCTGCAAAGCCGGTGAGATGTTGCTCATCATGCGCAATTTCTCCTTTTGCCACAATGTTTTCAACAGTCGTCTTCTGAAGATGCGTCAACATTCGTGTAAACTTGGTAAAAGGTTAAATCTACGTGTAACCATTCTGACTCGAGTCAGTGAATAGCCTTTTCAGTGAGTAAGATATCCATGTTTACTTGTGTCATGATAATCTTTGAATAAATTGTTTCACCTATAAGCTTGATTGGCACCAATGCTTAGCTCAGTTTAGTTTTATGCATTGATGAGGGAACACAGTAATGGAAAAGAAGCTGCTGCAACATAACCTTCTCTTAAAATATTTTACCAAGAGTGCTTCATTTTTTTCATCTTAAAAATGGAATGTACCACCAAGGTTCTTTAAGCCTTTTTTTCTTAACATATTTAATTTTAGAAATGTTGATATTTTCGGAGAAAAAACAATCTGGGCAACATTTAATGAATATATATCTAGATTTTATATTTACAAATTTCTGTAAGAAAATTTAAAAAAGCTCTATATAATGGCTCTTTTTCTACAAAATACTTTGAAAAAGCTTCTAAAATAAAATCTTCAAAACACTGGTTTTTTTATCAGAGAATGTTTATCGTTTCTCTGTTAAACAAATAGTGCGTTGATTCGTTGTTATTATTATACGTTCATACTTTAAACATGACATACCTCAGTCCTGGCAGTTTCAAATCTTAACATTCTTACATGGTTCAATCGTGATATCCTAAGAGGACTGTGCTTGTGTCAGGAGCTGTTACAATTAGTGGTGTATTGCTATTGGAATATATCTCTCAGAAAAAGTAAGGAAAGCTGTCAGAAAATATTTCAGATAATTGTGACGTAAAGCAATGGCCGGATTCCTAGTTGGTATCGGCAAAGCTGGGGAGGTTGCTGAGAGATCTCCGGCAGTGATATCAGCGAATTTAAAGGAAGATATGTTGTTACAAAAGAAGCGGATGGTTTTAGACCGATCCGCGCGGAATATAGTACATCAGATCAGAGTGGATCAAAAGGTCGTGTATAAGAATTTCCAATCTCGACTGGTCCGGTCAAAACTAGCGTTTGCAAGATTAATGGGACAGAAAGATATAGAGAAGGACTTGCGCGCGAAAAACCTTGGAGGTCTGAATACCGATATAGTGGGGTCTCTTGATGAAGAGTACACATTCCTAGAGAAACTGGAACAAAGACCGTGCACAGCCTCGTCAATCTCTCCACGTATTGCTTTGCCCAGAAAATCCAAAATGAAACCAGACGAAACAAATTTATCAATAAAAAGTCAAGATGTCAAACCAGAACATCCTTTATCTGAACAAACCGAGAGACCATCTTCAGCTACAGCCAGAGTTAAAAACAGTCCCGTTACTTTGAACAAGAACACTGGGGTCCGACCGGCCACCACTACAGGCATTCGAGTAAATAGTGATTTTATTCACCATCAAATGATCCTTGCCAAAGACAAGAATAAGATTGCCGAATCAAATGCATACGTGAACGGAAAGGGCTTGACGGTTGGTGAAATTAGCCAGAAAGAATCTGAGAAAATTATATCAGAACAGGCTAATTCAATTGGAGAGGGTGTACATACAACCAATGCTGCTGATTCTCAGTTAAATGAAGATAACGATATTTCTAGAGGAACGGGAGAACATACCGATAGAGATAATGAATCCACGGGAGTTAATAACGAAAATGATACCGGGAATGCTGAAAATGCTACAAATGACACAAAACCATCTGTTGCCTTTTTAGACAACTTGGAATTAGATCTCGACAAACTTAGACGGCCAAGAACGGTGGCAATAACGGGACAGGGAGACATGAGCACTGCCGAATCCCCACCAATATCCCCAAATCAATTCTCAAGAAGGGCCAGCAGGGCATCAGACTTCTTCCAGGAGGAAAAGAAAATCGACTTAATACAATTACGACTTAATGCGGCGCGAGCCGTGGACTTTACTGATCAAGTAAAAAGATTTTGTGAGAATCTTGACAGCGCTAAAGACAAGAACAAACCAACCACAGACTACTATACTACAAGGCTAGAAGCTTCAATGAAAGACGGGCTAGAATCCGAAATCGTTAATGTGACAGGAACGCCTGATGATGAAAACAGACGAGCTATTGGTAATATCCACGTTCGTAGTTTAACTCTTCCGGATATCGATTGGAACTTTGAATGACTTTTTCTAACACAAAAGAGAATGTAGCGAAAGCTAACAGTGTGTCAGATCTTTACATGTTATATATGTGTATATTTGTGTTTTTATTGTATTGTTGATGTGTGTCAGATCTTTACATGTTATATCTATGTATATTTGTGTTTTGATTGCCTTTGTTTTAGTAATTACAGCTACGAACGATACGCTCCAATTCTGAAATTAAACTTTCCATTTTTACAGCATTATAGAACGGCCCAAGTCGAACACGTTATCTCTCTTAATTTGGTTTTTATTTTTTTCAACAGTTTATCAAGATTTAACTCATTAAACAGCAACTGACGAATTTATTAAAAAGTGTGACAAAAGGAGAAATAACTCATTATTCTTCTTGCCACAATGTTTTAAATTTAATTAAATAATTACATTTTCATTTATAGAAATCTTTCCATATCTTTGCCTAGATGTTTTCAAAGTTGTCTGCTGCAGTTGTGTTTGTATGTGATAAAGGGTTGATGCATTCATTTATGCATTCAGAGTAAACGACTGTAAGAGTATGATATGCATGATATGATCATAATATACAATTACATGTATTTTTTCCTAGATCACCGCAAGACTAAGACTCTTATTTATTTGGAAGGTTGCCGACCTCCAAAACACGTTTTTTATAATCCATTTCCCACATACATGTACAGACAACTATGCAGAAGTTTTAACAACATTGTGACAGAAGGAGAAATTGCTAATTATTATCACCTTCATAATCGGTCAGAGCAGAGAGAGGGCAATGAGAAATGAGCCGTACCGCCAGAAAACAAACATTGTGGCATCTGCGTAATATATCAACCATATCAGCCTGTGCTATCGGCGAAGACTGATCCGGGCCGACACATTCCGTCTCATGGGGATAGAGGTATAGCGTAATAATTCCCGAAACAGAAAATCCACAGTAGGCAAAACAGTGTCTACCCGGGTAAGCATGCTCGGCATGCTTCTAAAGGCTGATCAAGGTGGACACTTTACGCACTCCATTGTTGTTTTTCTCGCGAGACGGCTCAAATGTCATTGACAACATTATTCCAAGTCAAATGCATGTACTTAGATTGCCGCAATCAATTGTTAAATACAGTGCATTGACTGGTTAGAGTTTAACGCCATTTTCAACAGTATTTCAACCGTCCTGCGAGAAAACCTACATTGTGGACCCGAGCAGCATAAGCGTCACTTTAGACCCAAACAAAGGCGATGACCTAGTTACTATTTATAGTAACTCATTTGCATATAAGCGGCCATTTTAAATAGCGGCCAACTTTGATATGAAAAATGACAACATAGGTCTATATTAGGAATGACACCGTTGTTTGAATTTTAAGTTACCAAAGTATACAGACTGGTGTTTTGCTTACACGAATAATTTGGAGAGTCATAAAGATGTTTAAACAGAAAACTGTTTTAAGTTTAAACTGTTTCAAATGTAACGAAATCAAATTATGTTTTTCTCGATTGTTTTCATGAGAATGTATTTTTGGACAACTATCTCTGTATTTCTTGTTTTGAATTCATCAAGCATAGTACCTTTACATATGGAATAAAGTAAGATCATCTTTGGTATTATATAAAGTCATTGCTCAAAATTTCAAAACAGACCAGGAGATGTTGACTCCATTATGTTGAGAGCTCACATGACATATTTTACACTGTTCATGTCACTTGATGTTCTCACATACGACCCCGATAACTATTTCACAATAATCATCAGATATTTCATCAATTATTATTACACTGTATGGACGTATAAAGGGGCTATTTATAGTAACACGTGCGGGATTCCCCAAATTATTTTACAATCATTCTATAATAGCGTATAGACAATAAATAAAGAGAAATTTAACGAGGTAATTTGTATTTTTCTGCATTTTTTGCTGTTATAGAAATTCAGATACAGGAACGCATCTTCGGCCGCACAACGGAAAACGGTGACTTAAGAAAACACACATGTAAACCACAAACGTTGTTCTACACACACGCACGCGCATACACGCACGCAAGCACATACACGCACGCAAGCACGTATAAACGCACACAAGTACATACACGCACGCAAGCACGTATACACGCACGTACGTACATACACGCACGCACATAAACGCGCACACACGCATGTGCATGCACGCTCATATTCACGCACACATACGTACGTACATGCATGTACACACATGTATGTACGTAATAGAGTGATTACAATTTAGACGCATATTGATTTCCAAGTAAAAACACTCACGCTCGTAAAATTGGTCGCACGCATTAATATTCAACAGTTTATTTCATTATAAAACACAACACATATATTAAACTTACCACGTGTGTCAATCGTAGAGCGCGGTCTAAGCTGACATAATCTGAAAGGCTGTCTGGGCTTAAGTTGTCCCTCTTCATGAAAGCTACGTGTTCCATTTGGTTGCTAGGGATATTCTGTGTGAACCTATAGTGAATGTGTTTATCTTTTGAAATAACGAATCTTGCTTGATCACGAAAATTTGTCCTCGCGTACAATTTAAGTATTTGTTCTTAAGTGTTTAAATACAAAATATTCAACTCTATTTCATACGACAATTTTCAGAGTGTTAATGATCGTTTCCCATGATCAGTCACGCTTAAGACGAAGACATTCATTTTCATAACATCTCTTTCTTTAAAACTTATTTATTTTACAGCGATTGCGAAACAAGCTTTCAGCTTATATTAATCACGCTCGATGTCTGCAATTTGGACAATTAACGAGTACTCGCGCCGTTTGTGTGGAAAATCCCAAAGGCAGAACCCGCTTATCACGAGTTTCGAATATGATGCCTTTAGTACGAGAGGCCGATGCTCTACTACCTCCGCACTACCGTCATCCACACACAATACACTTTAAATCACATTACATTTTTTCTATACTTCTACACAGAACATCATCAAGTATTAATTTACTGTCAAACGTTCTCATGTAGAGTTATGAATAAAAGTTAAACTGCTACAGACATGTGCTAATATTAACTCATTCAGAGCGAACGTCTTACTGGGTTGAACACCCTTTTTAACAACATTTATTCTTGATCACTGGATTACAAAACAGTACTATGCCAAGGAAAATGTGTTCAGTAACTCCATTGATTATGATTTCATGGTGGATAATTATTATCTAGAATTCTAAAGTGAAAAAAAGTTATTTCTAGAAGTTTTAAATTAAATATGCATGATATACTTGACTAGAATAAAACATATATAGTCGTTAACTTTAAGACAACACTATTTATTTAAAAAAAAAAAAAACTATCTCCTGTAAGTATTTTATGAATTTGTGTTCAATTAAAATTGATTTACAAATATCTTAATTTGCATTTTAAATAATAATCAACTATTTTAGACCGATTATATATAACATGACATTTCAAATGGTTGCCTGCTTAACACTCTGAAGTGCAGGTTGACTGTTTTATTACATTGTCAAAGTGTTGGAAAATTTACAATACAATATGCAATTGTTCGTTTGGAGCAATTCCACCTTTTATTGAAATACTATTAAGTTTAATGACATATGATGATGGTATATATATATCGACGTTGGGACCGACTCGTATTTAATTAAATGTATAAATTGTTTTGAAGAAGTGAATATTAAAAATATGCTTTGTGCCTATGATTTAAATGATGGGAGCTGTCACACGTGCGCTTTTATTGTTTGTGAAAACTGTCAATTATCGTTCAATGTGTATTATGATTCGCTTTTCTGTGTTGAAGAAATGGCATAAGGTAGACTATTGAGACTTTGAAACTAAAACGTGTGGTACTGCTTCAATGGTGGAAACATATGTCTAAATATATGTTTAAATAAAATAAAAGTAAATATTATGGTTCGCTTCTCTGTGTGGAAGGAACAACACGATGTATATTGTGATCTTTGTAATTGTGAAGTATGGGGCTCAAGGGGCGAATGTATATACACACTTGAAAAGAACTTAAAGATGAATAATTCGTCTATCACAATTGTTTATCACAAAATCTGTTGTACTAAGTTGCTTCATTAAGTGTTAAAGGGACACTTCCAACTGAAAGAAAACTTGTCATTAAAACACGTTTAAATACAAGTTAAAAGTATAATGAAGTTTATATCGAACGTTTAAAAGCCTCGTCCATCGGTACTTTCAACACTTTAATTTGAGATGAGTAAATGAGTAAATGGCATGATAGTGTTATTGTTAAGATTCACCATTGAATCGCCACCGAAACTTTACGTACAAACGAATGCAAAAACAAATATGATTTTCACAATTTTCCTCAGTTTAGTGAATTGTTCATGCTTCTTACGTATCAGTGTAAGACTGACGTGTTTCTCTACGACTACATCGTGTAACATTCCATATGAAGGAGCCGGGATTTATAAATTATCAACTCACCAATCCGTAGAAAGACTGACAATACGACACTTCGAGAATTCACGATTAAATATGAAAGATTTGCGGGATTTAAAATATTTCAAAATAGAGACTGGAGAACAAAAGAACTGCTCGCAGCTCATAACGGGGTGCAATGGACGAAGTGATGTTATATCTGTGTATGTATATCATTATGAAATACTTCTTTAACAAGTTATAATCATCTTTATACAGCATATTACGTTCGATATTTTTAAAATAAGTTTGATGTGTCTGTTATAGTTCATAAAACTGCTAATGCAATGAATGTTTTTATAATAGTTTTAGATGTCTGAGTATAACAATATTAAACATAGAAGCCTTCTGTATATGCATGTAACATACTTTTTAAGTGGCACCTATATACTTCAGTGTGAGAATAGGTGCCGTTGAAATCTCATTCTCAAATATACTTAGTAACGACGAACAAGAATGCATGCCTCTTAAACTCGCAACTGTTATACATGTTACTCATTTATTATATAAATTGAAACTATCTATGTATAGATTGGGATATTATGACATATGTTTAACAATCAAAAGTAGTATACTTAGTAACCACGAAGAAGTATGCATGCTTCTTAAACTCGCCAACTGTTACTCATTCATTATATAAATCGGAAAGATATAGATTAGGATATTATGTATAACAATCAAATTCAGATCCTCCAGTAAAAGGATTATCCAATTGCTGTGGTAAGGAGCTGATTTAAATGGCAGCTTATACTTATTTAGTAATGCCATCAATTAAGTTATTTACCCCAATGTTTTAATGACAAGTTTTCTTTCAATTGGAAGTGTCCCTTTAACACTTAATGAAACAACTTAGTATAACAGAGTTTGTGATAAACAATTGTGATAGACGAATTTTCATCTTTAATTTCTTTTCAAGTGTGTATATACATTCGCCCCTTGAGCAAAACCATACTTCACATTTACAAAGATCGCAATACACATCGTGCTGTTCCTTCCACACAGTGATAACTAGGAAACATATTCCGGTAGGTGAACTGAACATCGTGATATACTTGAGACAATGTTGAAAACGACGTAAGGCAACACACAATTAAACAATCAAGAGTCATACATGTTATTGCAAAAAGACTTTTCAGCGTATTAAAACAACACATGATGTGAAATTACAGGATGTATTGTGGATTTTTGTAAGTACTTAAACAACTCAATTTAAATCAACGGTTCTCTAAGTTGCCATATTTTTTGGTCATTTTCAAACACCTCATTTAACACCCTTAACAAACGTGAGGTTGTAACTTCGGACCATTTACCTATAATATTCGCGATCACTTTCACCCCTTTTATACCGAGGGAAAGTCAATCACGTATGTGTATTGCTTGGAACAAATGCACACAGCAAAATATAAGTGTATACCAGTCCCATATAGAAATTAACATTGAAAAAGCATTTATACCGAGCAGCGACTCGTGTAAATATTCGCCAGACTTGATTGACATAATTTTACAAGCCTCTAAATGTCTTCCGACAAGTCACTTCAATAGACATGCCAAACCTCATTGGTCTTCTGAAGTAAAGCAAGTGTATGCACAAATGCTTAATCTGCGCAACATATGGTTTGAATCTGGAAGGCCTAGGGACCAATCCCAAGTCTTCTTGTCCTACAAACAGGCAAAAACTGCGTTTAGGCGTACCGAAAGACACGCCCGCGAG
The DNA here is from genome assembly GCA_031471495.1 of Clinocardium nuttallii. Classification (NCBI taxonomy): domain Eukaryota; kingdom Metazoa; phylum Mollusca; class Bivalvia; order Cardiida; family Cardiidae; genus Clinocardium; species Clinocardium nuttallii. The sequence goes on from JAUELF010218796.1 coordinate 13,814, forward strand.
CTGTACGAAAACTCAGTTTTTGACAAACTTAATAAAGCAGCCGAACTAGACTATAGGGTATTCTGGAAGCTGCTACGTCAGAAAAGTGGTAAAAACTTCGACACTTGCTCACAAATAGTAGTTGGGGAGAGTCAATTTGAAACACATGAAGTAGCCAACGGCTTTCGCGAATACTTCGCCCATGTATTTGACAATATGTGTACTGACGATACCATTAACAGCCCCTTAAGTAA
>JAUELF010218890.1:0-14045 GCA_031471495.1 Clinocardium nuttallii
ATACAATAAAAAATAAAGACTGTATCGTGTTAACGAGAAATTGTTTACGGACGCACGGACAACGGACGAATCACCACGACATAAGCCCTTCTGGCCTTTGGCCAGTAGAGCTAAAAAAACGTGTACCGGAGTTAAGCCTATCGCAGGTAACCAGACACTAACCGCGATGAACGTTGCTTAACTTAACGAAAAGGTCACCTACTATACCAACTTCGCTATAAAATCCGGCTTCATAAGCATTTTACCTTAAATACTTTTCATGTATTGGGCTATCTTTGCACGTCAGTATGTGTTGACGTTATAGAACCTGGCTTACGCCGACGTGTTGTAACATACTCGTCAAAACAGGTAGTGTGCAGCCGCTGTATCGTCTGGAACCGTTTGTCTCGTACAACTGAACCAACAATTAACCATTCACTGGCCTCTACGACCGGAGTGTTGAAGAGAACCCTTCAATTCTGAGCCGAAGCTGCAACTCTAATTCAAACCTATACTTTTGTTAAATATACACGACTAATTTGAGTTGCTCTAACTATTTCTTTAAAACAGATAGCTGGTCACATTCCGTAGAGTCTGGCCCTTCCTTTAAAGATTTAAGTCGCCTGATTATTCTGTCCACCTTTAGTCGTAAGTCGAGTAGGCGTTCGGGGAAAACATCGAAAAAATCCTTCATGGTATTGAGAGTCACGTTTTTCATGCAATAAAGAAAACACTAACAAATAGTTCGCTTAATTTATATGTGGTGTCAGTATACATGTTAACGGGCGTGTTATTACTTTCTGATAAAGTGTCAATTGATCCTCTAAAATATTATAATAACAAGAAATACAAACAAGTGACGGAAAACAATATACAATGTCTTTTGCTTATTGAAGTTTTCGAGTTCATACGATATTGAAATTAGATTATAATTATTATACTTGTTAGACGTTTTCTGTCTTCAGTTTTCACACTCAGATCAGTTCAATATTCGGCGTTTGATTTAGACTCTTTTTTCTTCTTTTGTAGCTTTATAAGTAATATCTCTAGATGTTAGTCTGATCTCTTGAAAAACGGACGGACACGACGTTCGACGGAAGGTCTTCGATGGGTCTTTTGAATTGCAATGAGATATTGGATTGAAAATTGACTCGTCGCCCATGTACATTGACAACGTTTGTATTATTTATATGCTCATTCAGATGGTTCAAAAGGGTTCAGAATATATATTAGCTTCAGTACTACTTTTGAATTATTATTTTTTATAGTATTTCTTTTCTTGGGTACTTTTTTTCCCATCATTTAAGCAGTTAAACTTTTCTACACGAACGTCTTTCGTTTTTTTTTTCAACGCCGACATGTCAAAAACGCAGACATCGCCGGCAACAGAATTCGTTGGAATTAATGTAGACACGGTATCTCGGTGTCCTCCATTTTTACACTCTTCAACAAATGTGTATAACTTCATTTGTGGATAGTGCTGTTAATTGTTTCCTTAAAACTATCGCATACTGATCTACGTCCCGCTGACAATATTTAGGTGGATTGGTTATTTTTGAATGCTCGCCAGTGCTTAACACAAATCTGTTAGAAGTTTCAATAATTGTAACATTTAGGTTTTGAGGAACTGGTTTTCAGGAAAATTTCTTTTGACTTCGATGTTACTGACGAATCTGTTGTGACTAATGTCTTTTTCGTCGTCTTTTAAATTTTCATATGTACTAAATGTAAATCTGTTAGACGTTTCTATAATGGTTTCAGTTTAGCAACCCCATCTGATTTGTTCGCTTTGATTGTTTACTTTAATTTTAACTGCACATGCTAGATCTCTTCATTTGGAGCACATAACTAAAAAAATAATAATCTCAAATAGAAAAAAAATGTATGACAATTTTCATTTACAATTTTGAGCACTTTTGTGGAATATTTCCTTATATAGGTAATAATGTTTCGCGACAAATCGACGACACCGAAATGTTTGAAAATCTCATTAATATCTGCATACATGTGTTAATATTTAGAAAAGTATTTATAGGTGAAATTCTAGCTTAATTTAAATATCAAGTTGTTTTGACTGTATGCGTTCGCGAACAACCAGCGCTCGGTCACTAATTATGTATGCAGGTTGACAAAAGTCATTGGTCTTCCACCTATTGGTGAAACGAGTCTATGTAGGAAGAAAGCCAGTTGTTTGTGAAGAATGTTGAAGTACTGGTTATAAAAAGTTATGGTAAGGCGAACTTGCCATCGTGATATTAGTAAATGTCTGTTGAAACTGGCCTAAAACTCCAATTGGTCGAATTATCAAAACAACTTTTTCAAACAAGAATTTATTCATTGGCAACAGTCTTATTCATCAAACATCTGAGAATATATACAATGATAATCTGCAGCAGATAACTTAAAAAAAACATCAGGGCAAAACTATGGACAATGTATGTTCATTTTATTAATTTGAAATCATTGAGGCTAAATGAGAAAACTGCTCATTATGAGACATTTTCTCCTTTTCCCAAAATGTTTTTAACAGTGTTTACATTTGGGAAAGTATTATTTTCATATGACAAATTGAACATATGAAAATCATAAAATGATATATGAACACACCGTCTCACTAATCCATTTCATGAAAAAGATATCCCCTTACCCACATACATTAAATCTACAGCAGTCGATTTTGAAAATGTCAAGGCGTATGTATGGAATGTTTCTGTAAATCGGTAAATAGAGTAGATGTTTGATTGTGGCAAATAGGCCAGTTGTTAATCATGATGAATTTCTCCTTTTGCAACAATATGTTTCTAAAGTCGGCTACACATCACCTGAAGTGTGACTGTTGAATCAATACTTGTATATAACAATTTGTCCTTGTCCTCTTCAAACACATTGTCTATTTCATTGTACACTTGGAAGGGAGAACCATTGGCGGCCATAATACTCAAAATCCTTGCTGAATAATTATGTGTCTTCGCGCGCCGGCCAACTGTACATTCCAGCCTTTCTACACGGTATAGTTTATTGTTCACTTGGAAGGAAGAATTATTGGCGGCCAGAAATTATACACTCAAAATCCTTGTTGAATTAATGTATGTCTTCGCGAGCCGTCCAACTGTACAGTCCAGCCTTTCTATATGGTCTATTTCATTGTAAACTTGGAAGATGTATTGGCGGCCAGAACGTATACTCTCAAAATCCTTGTTGAATGGTTGTATGTATTCGTGCGCCGGCCAACTGTACTGTACATTCCAGCCTTTCTACACGTCACGGTATATTTCATTGTACACTTGGTAGAATTATTGGCGGCCAGAACGTTTACACTCAAAGTCCTTGTTGAATGATTGTATGTCTCCGCGCGCCGGCCAACTGTACATTCTAACCTTCCACACGGTCTATGTCATTGTACACTTGGAAGAATCATTGGCGGCCACAATGTATACACTCAAATTCATTGTTGAATGATTGTTTGTCTCCGCGCGCCGGTCCACTGTACTGTACATTAGAACCTTTCAACACGGTCTATTTCATTGTCACTTGGAAGATTTATTGGCGGCCATAACGTATACACTCAAAGTCCTTGTTGAATGAGTGTATGTCTTCGCGCGCCAGCCAACTGTACATTCCAGCCTTTCTACACGGTTCCATGAATTTAACCCGAGCTTCAGCAACACACGATTGCAGAACACAAACCATGATACAATTTATCTTGAGAGGCAACGGCGATTTACTCATCGCCAAGAAAACTTTCTATTAGTGTATGTTTAATTGTTATGTCATAGTCACCTTCAGGATCAGACAGTGTTTTTTTCCGTTCTGTATTTTGTTTTCTTCTTTTTCGAGGATTTTTGTTTGAAATATCATGTCTTTATGTATTTCTTTAACATTTTTCTGCATTCATATTTAACTGTTTTGGGATTTCTTCATAACATTATATTTCCTTTTGAATGGTATATCAGAGACTTTCAATTTCGTTTAAGTATTTTAACTGTTGCGTGGTGGTGCATCGATGCATTTGGTCTCCGTTTTTGAGAACTATCTAGGTCTCCAAAACGATTCTCGCATCCTAGGTTGATCTTGTGAGCACATTGTGTCTTTTTCAAATCAACATCTGTCGGCATATTTCCATACTTTCTTTCTGGCATAATATCTACTTTTTTTTGTTTACTGCACTTCAACATAGATGATGTTGCAATTTGTATAGTGATTAAACAGCTCACTTTTATTTTCAACAAATACAATTTTAACTAGTCTCTTTCGATGGGGAATATCTGATACACAAGTGATGGTGCTGGACCAATGGCAGTCTGGTTATTTGTCTAGTTGCGACGAAGTTGCGAAATATAGGTGCGGCTTTTTTGGCGACGGCGATGGCGCGTCAACTATTTGCGTTTAGCTCAACGTTAAAGTTACGTTTCTGAATTAGTACTGGTACTAGGGTTTTCATATTTGGAATATAGTTACATCTTATACCCTTCTTCACATTGTATGCTAAAGATGCTGAGTGTTACCTTCTTTTTGGGGTAGAAAAATGAATTTAGTGTGTTTTGGTGAACTTGTTTTTGTTTTTGAATTTCTTGTATTTTTGAACTTTTGCATTGATAGTCAAAGCTTGGGACATTTAATTACACTTAATTCTGAACACCGACTTAAGAAGAGAGCTAACCTTTGAATATATGAATACAGCTCCAGGTAAGGTACTTCACCTGTTGAAACTAGACTCCAGTTGACACTAGATTCCAGTCAGGGCCTGTGATTTTGACATACAATAATCCAAGACATAGACCATTGTTTTCAACTCGGCGCTTCTCAGATCAACTTGCACTTACTTAATTTTCCGATTGAGTAATGGTATAGTGTCAATCCAATGTCAATACTTCCAATATGTCATAGACATGAAGAATAGCATGCAACAGTTTGGAAAAGGGAGTTAAAACGATTGTCTCGATAATTTCTTTGTATAGACCTGATTCCACGTTGAGCACCATATGCTTCCGATCTATCCCGTAGTAGTAGTGATAATGATCACCAGCTGGTCAAAATGTCTCTGAAGTTTTTCTCGTAACATGTTCAATACAAGACCTCCTTTTGTCCAGAACTTAAACTGGGTAAGATCATCACGAACAAAAAGGCCATTTTCATTGATGTGTGTGTTTTCTGGTATGTTAGGATCGGCACTGGCATATCTTATGAAATCATAGAAGAACATGAGCTATGCAATTTCAAATATTCAACTGAAAGCTTTTGACTATCCTCGCACTGACTCAAAATTGCATCCCGCCATGAATCCAAAGGTTTATCAGCTAACTGTTCATTGCTAGCACGATCACACATTGTAAATGCTAATTTACCTTCTGAGTCGCTTATGAAGACGCTGCTCAGTGTTTGGATGGCGTAGTAGATTCATATGTACTTTGGGTAAAGAGTCTTTGGAACATTTTGGGTAGGAGTTTGTGAGGCATTTTGGGTAGTATAGTCTGTGGGGAACTTTGGGTAGAAGTCTGTGGGGCGTTTTGGGAAAGAGTCTGTGAAACATTTTGGGTAGGAGTCTGTTGGGCATTTCGGGTAGGAGTCTGTGGGGCACAAGTGTTTAGTCTCTCTGCAGTTTCATTAATTTCAGAGTTCAGTTGAGCCAATTGCTCTATGTGAAGTTTTGTAACATGGTGTATAGTCTTTGCTGTGTCATGGGCATCTCACGTGTGAATCCAAGACGTATTATGTCGCCACTGTCCCTAGTGATGTATGTGTCTATTTTTCTTGTTGTACCATCTCGGTTTAATCCCCAAGACAATGCAGGTTCCATTTCGTTAGCAATAAAGGCCTTAGCTAGGTAATGTCCTTCGTTGACAATTGACTGCACAGACGTGGTATTTGGCAGGTTAACCTTTTTAATTTCCTTTGAAAAGATGTGCAGTCGATGACCGGTGAGATTTTTTCAGTAGCTCCTTCAAGTGCTGCTAGATCAATGACACAAAGTTCCATATTGTCTCTATAAATCCATCTTTATTTTTTACATTTACCATTTCCTTTCTCTGACAATATTTCAAATTGAATTTGTTGATTTTTTATTTCATTTTGTTGTTCCAGTAAGAGCTTTTGCTGTCACCGTTTGCGCTGTTCGTTCTTACTTCTTGTCGTAACGTTTTAGCTCACCTTAGGTGAGCTTTTGTGACCACTCACCGTCCGGCGTCAGGCCTCGTCGTCTGTCTGTACGTTTATTAACAATGTTCTACAACACTAATAATCTGATTTCAAAATAACTTCACAGGAATGATCCTTATGTGGTCCTCTTTTAAAGTTGTTCAAAGAATTTATTTCCAAGTATAACTTTGTTGCTGTGGCATCAGAAAAGGCAAAAAATGCAAAAACGTCCAAAGCTGCTTGTCAAAAAAAAAGTACTGGCCCGATTTAAAAATGATCTTACACAAAGATTGTGCATATATTTCGGTCCGTTGAAAAATATTTGGCAACCAGGGGGCGGAGCTTGTTTTCCCTATGTGTGCATTGTTAAAACTTTAAAAATCTTCTTGTTCAAAAGTTCTGTCCCGGTTTAAAGATAATTTGACTGTTCATTGGGGGACCTTCTACAAACGTTGTTCAAATTAATTCGATCCGTTGAAAAACATGGTCGCGAAGGGCGTGCACTTTAAACACATTCTTGTCCAGAAGTACCTGCCCGATTTTAAAATAATTTGGCACAAATGTTCCTTTGGTGGCCTTCTATCAAGTGGGCGGTGCTTGTTTTCCTTATATGTAATTAGTGAAAAGTTAGAAAATCTTCTTGTTCTAAATCACTGGCCTGATTTGAAAATAATTTTGCACAAATGTTCCTTGTATAACTCTCTGCATAGGTTGTGCAATTATTCTGATCCGTTTGAAATATATGGCCACCAGGGGGTTGCTTGTTGCCTCTCTTGTTTGTTTTAGTTTGTAATAACTTGCATACTTCTGCGCATTAATGTTTTTTGCTTTCGTAATGGTCACTTCATCGGATCTTTTCAGTTCGTTTTTTCTGTTCTTGTTCAAGCAAATTGTTTTGTTGCATAATTTAATCTTTGTCCTTCTTTTCATTTAACAACCCCTCTTTCAAATATGTAAGGACACCACTTGGGTTTGAGAATTCCTTAAAGTTTGTCTAGTTTGTCTCGCCTTTATATCTCTCTTATTTAATTAATATTCCTGGCATAGAAGATAAAGTCAGATAAAGTCCATCTCGACTCTGAAGTCGCTTATCATTACTGGTAACTTTAAAAGTACTATGATTGGCAATCAGTATCTGTGTAAAGGGATGCACAATGAATACCCCACTCATGGCAAATATTTCCAGAGTCAGGAGACTTTGAACACCACGACAGAGTATTGTCTCTGCAACACATTAATTGTAGCTACAGCTGTATGGAATGTAGCGCCGTCTTTCATCAATTGCATGCCTATTTTCATGAATATGAGTAATGGTGACTGGTGTCAGAATAACACACTAATGCCGGGCTGCGTTTAGATTACCATTCACCACCGAAGCTCTGGTCTTAATATGTAGTGATCCGTCCGTCCAAAGCATTTACGAGCCGCAAGTCACGTTCACGTAAGCGGTTACAAACACTTTGGGCATAAATCTTGCAGTTGTGAGTACCAACAATACCACGGGATGAAACAGTTGCAGACCGGAAACGATTCTATAGATGCATTGGTGTTCCTCTCGGTTAGAGGTGCCACTCTCGACCATTTTGACGACACCCTCTTTCAGTAAACATCACCCTAGGCATAATTTAGGAAACAACCAAGTAATGTGTTTTTCACTTTGACCCCCTGGTCACACCCTGATTTCCTAAACATAAAGCGTTCGTCAGTAGATATGTAAACACGAAAAGCACATAATACACGTGCACTGTATAACCCAATGAGCGACACGGCATCTGATAAAACAAAACAGCCTTGACCCCTGGCGGCCTGGGTTTTTTTACCAATCAATTAAAGGAGTTTCATAGGTGATCATCCAAGCAATATTTCTATCAAATTATTTGAAAATCAGCTTCATACTTTAGGAGAAGATTTTTAAAGTTTTCACCATAGCCATAAAAGGCAAACAGCCCTGCCTCCCTGGTGGCAATGTTTTTTTTTTAACTAATTGTCATGGTTTGAAGGAATTCGTTAGATAATTTGGTAATCCGCCAACCAGTGCAGGAGGAAAAGAATTTAGAACTATTTATTTCGGTTGCCATGGAAACAATAATTTTGCATGGATCCAAGAAATTTGAGAGGAAATTTGGAGGATTCTACCTATGAATTTATATCCCAATTGGCACAGTCGTTGTAAGCAAAAGGCTAACGCACCACTGACAATTCGCAATGGCATTAGCTCGTATGGCTTTCACCCATATTTTTCATCTGATCTGAATATTTCAACATCTTGAAAGAGGGTCACCCAAGGAACATTTATGTCAAATTATTTACAAATCGGGACAGTATTTTTAGTACGGTGACAAACAAAGGTAAAACATTTTTTAATGGACCCACCTACCTCATGGCTAATTTTGTTCTTAATTTGAAGATAAATGAATGCCCTTTCATTAATACCTGTTGTAAAGTGCTAATATTTCTTTACTTTTTGGTCAGTTTCTCGGTATCCCGAAACAAATAGCAATAAAATTATGCTCTGGAAAAGTTGCATACATTCAGTTTGTCATATGCGCGAATGAATGATTGCCAGAAATATGCGAGTTGTGGTCTTGCAACGATAATTCATTGTAGGGCTCGAGCTCATTGTCACCTAGAAATCTGACCAACATTATTTTCGGATGCATCTAGAAATGTCTTCCAATCTGGAATTCCCCTGAAAAACCTTACCACCATTTGACATATACCTTTAATTATTTCTGTTGATTTTGTAGAATGTTCGACATCATACCGATCAAACACGTCCAAGACAGAGGCTAACATTTTCAAAGCAAGCTATAAGGGTTTTAAAGTTGTCCTTGGCCTAATCTCCAAAACTGATTACTTTTTTACTAAAAGACTTAGTACAATCAATACCTATACCATCTGTAATCAATATTGACCGGCTCTTGTCGTATGGAGGCAGTGTAAAAGAGGTAACACATCTCCTCTTTTTCCAATGAATGAATGAAATCTGCTTTGCATAACTTCTCCATCGGTCCATCGTCATGGAACATGGATGTTGGTATTCGACCGACGGGGTAGCCCAAAACCTTTTCAACTGTAATATCAACTCGTACATTTGCAAATGTTATTGCCCTACGAAAGCAAAGCTCAGAATAGATAAGGGGTTTTACAATATAGACATATTGACGTTTAAGATTACACGGCTTTGTCATCTCGTCAAATCGTTTGAGCAAGGAGTTATACATTGAAGGTTACACATCGCGAGTTACGTTGTCTTTGAAGCAATCATTAACAACATATTTGAACGATTTTTGTCCACGCTTTACATACTTTAGGGGAGAGAATCACTGACTTCCATACTGGCATACAAACCCAAGGCAATGTTACTGAGTGATTTGGGGGCATGCTTCATTGTCGAATGGATGTCTTTTTGTTTTGCACGTGCTCAATAATAGCATTCAATTGCGTCTCATAGCTGTAGGTCTTTTCTCTCTCAATGATCCATACCGGCGACCAAAAGAATTCAAGACATTTTCTCAACTCAAATTGTAGTTGGGTAAAACCATTGTAATCGATAGACATATAGTTATAGTGACTAATACAATAAAGATAACGACATACAGTGTTCGCAGAGCCAGGGACGTAGATAAGATCTTATCTGACAGAACTAAGCTGTTTTCAATTTCATCCTATTATAAAAAGGCCCGTAAAAGTTTGTTGTGTATGTTCTGTCAAACTGTGATAATTACAACTTCTTTTATTTTTGTGGAATAGCGACACGATTAATATTTCAGAAATAGAATATAGTTTTTGACAGACGGTACAATTTAAAAACAAAAATAATGCCACATGCGTTCGAAAATGGCCCAATTGGTTCCATTTTGTTCATACGAGTTCGATGATTGCTGCTATAATTAATAGCACATCACATTTGTGCAGTAATCATCATTCGGAAATATATTATTACCGTTTCTGTGTTAGCAAATAAAAAAGATTAAACTCGGAAAGTCACATTTTATAGCAGTTTTACAAAAAAGATAATGCACCATAAGAAAACTGTACGACATGGCTTAAAGGAACTATAATGCTTATTCTATTTTTAGGAAGAGTTTTCAGCCATGAGGTACGTCGGTCCATTAAACTCTAAAATAAGCCTCTTTTTCTTGATTTGTTACTGCACTTTTTTCGACTTGACGAATGTTGACGTATTTACCGTAAACCAGGGACGTAGATAATATCTTATCTATGTTCCTTTTTAAACATAAGCCCACTGGAAGACATTTCTTTCAGTGGATTGGAATAGTTTTAACACATTTGGTAGAGGTTTACCAAAGGAGGATTTGTGTCAAATAATTTTCAAATAGGGCCTGCTCTTTTTAACAACAGTTTTGATGTTTGGGCGTTGTTCACGTTGTCTGATGCCGCAGTAACCAACGTTTTACATGGTTTATATTATTTGAACAACTTTGGAAGAAACTGGTCCATTGGATTAAGGAGGAGAAGTTGTTTGTAGGAGGACTAACAGACGACCCATACTTCGTGCACAGGTGAGCTAAACCGTCAAGACATAGGTATATCTAATAATAACCAAGACAGTATGTAATATTTATTTGTACTTTAATATGGACAAAAATAAATTAAAATAATGTTACAAGTATATAAAAATACAGTTTTATTTTACGAGTTTGTGTAACAATTATGACTTTGATTCTATGTTTGACACATGAACATTGACACTAATAACATCACAGTTCAATTTCAGCAGATACGGTAAATACAAGGGAATTTAATTTCTCTATTCATACTAAAGGCTCTTCTAAGGATGCTTGAATAAAACACCTTGTTTCCATAAACTTCGAACTTTCTTTTCTTTAGAAATAACTCGTACTTCAGACAACCATGTTAAAACCCGTGACATTTTCTCACTGTTAAGATATTAATTTTCTTAAAATTGGCATCTAGGCCCATGTCTGTTTTTTTTTCTTTCAATTGAATTATTTCAGCCCGTTCTTAGGAAAATATGTACAAGTTGGCGTTTGTGAGCAATGTAGATTCAGACAAGTCTGTGAATCCGCTGTTCACATATTACTTGTTGGAAGCTTTTAACACTTGTAGATTCGTATAAAGACTGATCAGATGGACAGGCTGATCTGAGTCTACATTGTTCATACATACCAACTTGTACGTTTTCTCACGTTATACCTCATACTATGGTGTATTTTCTGTGTTGGCTCTATAAAATAATGTTTTAAATTATTTTGACTTACAGTTATGTCACAGCAACAGAACACTTATTCATGATCCCTGATGACAAACCAGTACTTGGCTGGGAAATGAGCCTTACACAGGGGCACTCAACCATGGCCCGAGGAAACAAACCATTACTTAGCTGGTAAATGTGTCTTGCCCAGGGGCACTCAACCATGGCCTGGATAAACAAACCAGTACTAAGCTAGGAAATGAGCTTTACCAAGGGGCATTTAACCATGGCCTGAGTAAGCAAACCAGTAATAGGCTAGAAAATGAGCCTTGCCCATGGACTGGGTAAGCAAACCAGTACAAGGCTATGAAATGTGTCTTGTCCAGGGGCACTCCAACATGGCCCGAGTAAGCAAACCAGTACTAGGCTAGGAAATGTGTCTTGCCCAGGGGCACTCCACCATGGTCTGAGTAAACACACCAGTACTAGGCTAGGAAATGTGTCTTGCCCAGGGGCACTCAACCATGGCTTGAGTAAACAAACCAGTACTTGTCGGAAATATGTCTTGCCCAGGGGCACACAACCATGGCCTGAGTAAACACACCAGTACTAGGCTAGGAAATGTGTCTTGCCCAGGGGCACTCCACCATGGCCTGAGTAAACAAACCAGTACCAGGCTAGGAAATGTGTCTTGCCCAGGGGCACTCAACCATGGCATGAGTAGACAAACCAGTACTAGGCTAGGAAATGTGTCTTGCCCAGGGGCACTCAACCATGGCCTGAGTAAACAAACAAGTACTAGGCTAGGAACTGTCTTGCTAAAGGGCACTTCACCATGGCCTGAGTAATAAAACCAGTACTAGGCTAGGAAATGTGTCTTCCCCAAGGGCATTGGAAGTATAATTGGTCTAAGGGTATTCAACAGCCTAGACTATTGATAAATTTATCTATCATTTCTTGTAACCAAATAATTGTATTAGACAAAGGTTAATTTAATTGTGTCTGCTTTACAAACATGAGTTATGAGTTTTCAGTTATGTCTACAAATAACTGAATTTTCGAGCCAGGAATGAAATATGTTTTACAATAAAGAAAAATGGATAACTATTGGAATATTATAGCTTGCTATCACAGATAATAAATAAAATAAAAGTTGTTATTTATCAATTATGCAACATTATGGCTTTTTTAATTTTCTGGCCAATAATGAAATAAATCGAAAAATAATGAAAAATGGATATCTATTGAAATACTTTAGTTTCCTATCACAGATAATAAATGACATAAAATAAAATTAACAATTATGCTACGTTATGGCTTTTTGTTAGAAGATGGATTTAATTACATACATATAGTTGGGTGAACTACAGACATTTCCCCTAATCAATCCATTTTAGCTTTAGTATTACAAGTTGCATCATTAATATTTTCCTACATACAGACACTTTCTGAAACATTGAGGCCTTAATGCCCACAGGGACCTCACCATGATGCACGGTTTCAAATGGCCGACAATAACCACTCGGCCACGGCGGATTCGTGCATCTGGAGTTTGGGTCAGAGCAACACTCCACTTTGACATAAAATAAAGTTAACCCTTTTCCACTTGTACACGCTTTCTGACGCCGCACATGCAGCATACAAATTTTTTGAAAAAGAATGTGATAAAAGGCTCCTTCAACTTTTTCCTGTAATAATCCATTCATTTATAAGACATATTTCAGATGTGTTGCAAGCCGTCTGCTGTATATTTCTTGTAAGTGGGAAAGGGTTACATTGGCATAAATGATGTAGGACTGCACTTCCAGTGTTTTGTCAGAAGGTTCAATTAAATATAACTATTCATTATCAGGTTTGAAATTAATTGGATTAACTGTATTCAAAGTTGTTTTTGAATAGTCTATAAATGCAAGCTTAGGTACTAAACGAATAACAGTCCACTCAAAATAATGACATTTTGAAAACAAAAATACTTCAGAATATTCTAACTAAACCTTCTCCAACTTGAAATCACACTTTGATGCATCTGCAGCAGATGACTTCTGGAAACTTTGTGACAATACTAAAAACAATGCTATACATGAGCAATGTTTCCTTTTATAACAATGTTTTAAACTCTATTCCATAGTTAAAACTTTTATTTGTAGAGATGTTCCATAATTTTGCCTGGGCGTTTTCAAAGATGTCTGCTACATGATGTGTTGTAAGGGTTAATAAATAACTACTCGACTCCTGTGTAGCAGACACTTTGGGAATGCATAGTGCCTCTATGTTTTCAACTCTGTTCAATAGTTTTGTATAGATGCTTTCAAAGTCATCTGCAGCAAAACTGTTGTATGGGTGAAAGGGTTAAGAAGTAAAACTCTTGTCACAAAATTATTTGTTGAACATGTTCACATCCATCCCTCAACAGTATCATACAACAGTATCATACATACAAACAACCAAAAAAATGCTGATTGATATTTGTACATCAAATTATTTCATGATTTTATGAGTACTAAATGCTAATTAATCGCTACATATTAAATACATGTACATATTATTCTCTATACATTGATGGATGTACATTTTCCTTGGGCTCAATATCTTTCTTTGCCAGATGCATGAAGTTTTTAACCACTTTAAACAATTTACCCCTTGGCAGCAGACGACTTTTGAAAATTTGTTGTGGAAATAAGCGGGAAAATGTTAAAACAAGAGGGCCATGATGGCCCTGGATCGCTCACCTGATTTTTTTCCTTCATTTTAG
>JAUELF010219001.1:0-14043 GCA_031471495.1 Clinocardium nuttallii
TGCAGCAGACGACTTTGAACATATTTTGTCAAAAAATAGAAAATCTCTAAAATTGAAAGGATAACCTATGACTAAAAATGGAAAACATTGTGTCAAATGGAGAAATTGCTTGTTTTGAGCAATTTCTTTTTTTGTCACTATGTTATCAAAAAGCTGTCTGCTGCATAGGCGTCAGAAAGCACTTATATGAGAGAAAGGGTTAAACAATATATCTGCAGCAGACAACTTTAAAATCATTTAGTAAAAAATATGGGAACTCTTACAAATGAAAAAACAATTATTGAATAAAGTAAGTAACTTTGCGTTAAGGAGAAATTGCTCATAATGTTAAATTTCTCCTTTAGGCAAAATGTTTTCAAAATTTCCACTGCTGCAGGGGCATCAGAAAACGTCTGTATATGAGAAAGAGACAGTCAGGACACATTAATATAAAAACTTTTACCTAATTCAATATTTATAGAATTGTTTGCTTTGAAAATATCTGAAGAAAATATTGAAACATCTTTAAATTTGATAAAGTTGTCAACCTTGGACAAGTTTGTAAGTGCATCGATTGAGAGGTTCCAAGTTTGATCCCCATTCTGATGAGCATGATGCAGTGCCTTAACCATTTCCCACATACTACAAATCGAAAGCAGACAACTCCGTAATCATCTGGTATAAAATAAGTAAAACCCTCGATATATGAAACTTTAATCATTGAATAGAGTTGAAAATATTGTATCAAAAAGAGAAATTGCTCATTAAATCAATTTCTCCTTTTGCCAAAATATTTTCAAAAGTTGTCTGCTCAGAGTCATCAAAAATTGTATGCATATTGGAAAGGGTTGAGGGAGGCACAGTTCTTAACCTTGTACTGGTTATTCACAAAGGGATCATGGATAATCGCCATGACATAATAAATCAACTCTAGAAAACAGAAGCGCCTCCATGGTGTAGTGGTTAGTGCGTAAGCATTAACAGCGTGAGACCTGGGTTTGATACCATGTCAGGTAATACCAAAAACTTTAAAAAAGGCGACCATCTACGGACCATCTTGCCAGGCAAGCATTTCAATTGATGTTCTGGTGTTATGATAAACTTACCAGCAATGCTGTTTAATAACCAAAATACTTTTAAAAGTGGCATAAAACACTTTTCAAATTTGAAAATAGCTTAAAACTCAAATTAATCATTGACAAGAAAAGAGTGATTTGATATGAGAGATGTAACCTATCTCCTCACTTACCATTCTGTGGGAACCGATCCACTGTTTTCAAGCATGAGATTTACAATACACGGTTCACTGCCGAGTGGTGCAGCACTAAAATTGAAGTCCATGATGGCCCGTGTGTAGACTGGGGGTCGACGCTGATGACTGTGTCTCGTCTGTACACTGTACAGTAACTCTCTAGCTGATGGGTCAGAGTCTAGACATACATTCATACTGAAAAAACAAATTTGAATCAATGTGTTATACAAGCCTTTCTTTCACCAATTACCTTGTCTGATAGTTTTCAGTAGTCTGTTTTGAAAATATTATGCATCTGCAAGATAAGGGTTCAGTTTGAATCATTGTCAATTCATAGCAAGTGTAAATGGTTTAACCAATTACCTCATACAACAATTCTGCAGCTGACGACTTTAAACATATTTTGTCAAAAAAATGAAAATAAATTATAATTGAATGGATAACCTATGACTAAAAGTGGAAAACATTGTTGCAAAAAGAGAAATTGCTTGTTTTGAGCAATTTCTTCTTTTATCACCATGTTTTCAAAAAGCCATCTGCTGTAGAGGCGTCAGAAAACATCCATATAAGGGAAAGGGTTAAAGTAACATGTAAAACGGTAATCAAACCCTTTCTCATGTGAAGACGTGTCTGCAGCAGAAAATCTGAAATAATTGTTACAAAAAAAAAATGCTCATTTTGAGAAATTTCCTCTTTTGCCTAAATGTTTTAAACTCCACTCAGTTAATAAATAATATTCTTATTTGAAGATATTTTAAAAATATTTGCCTGAAGTCACCTGCTGCAGATTTTTTGTACACTGAAAGAAGTTAAAATGAAAGGAAAACTAGATATGAACCAATGAATGATTAACCATATTACCTGAATTCTTAGTGCTACATGTATAATGATTTTTCCAATATATATATTCCATATACTGGATATTTTTCATGAACTTCTCTTGCAGATGGAAATGATCTGTCTGCCATGATATTTATGTTAATATTTGGATAAAAGTACACAAACCATATATGTTATTTGTTCAGTACATATTTAACATCATTTTGGATATGGAAATAAACCCACATTGTTTATATATTTTAAAATCGTATGAAAGTCTGCACTTAACGTTAGGATGTTTACGCGAATACAATTTCTGGGTGTTATTGTGGAATTATCTGGTGGTTTTCGTTAAAGTAAAACAACTTGTTCCCTTAAAAGATCAATTGTCAAATAAAGAGGCCAACACAAGCGCACTTGGTACTTTTAAAAGTAAGTAAAAACGATGGCAAGAATATTACGAGAGACATGACTTTTTGATGAATAAGTAAACACATTTTGATTTCTTTCGAGTACCCGAGTTCTCGATCGGAAGAGTATACAAGTACCCAAGTACTAATATCGATACTCGTTCCCATCCCTAATATTTACCTTGACAGGTGAGGTGAAAACAGGTGAGGAAAAAATAATTACAAACATAATTATTGTTTACTGAAATTGCCTGCAATCATTAACTCATATTTTTACAATAAAACAATAACATAAACCAGAAGTCACCTTAGAATTGGTAACTTTATGAAATATTCATGCAAATTCATTCATAAGAATAGGTATTCAAATTTGTCTTTATTACCCCACCTGTGTCTTACAGGGAATTTAAATTGCGAAGGGTTTGTTCACTCAAATTTGGCGAAAATAATGATATGTTTCCAAATCATTTATATAAAAGTCATCATCATTCAGATAACATGCTAAATCATTCTCAAGATTCATGACAAGATCGGTCTGAATTTGCAAATCACTATTTGCATATGGGGGCAAGAGCGGCTCTAATAATTCAAACTTACATCACATGGAAAATCTCGATCATTGTCAAACTGGTAAGAATCAAACAAAGAGAACTTTCCTACATACAAACTCACCATAACTGATTTGTGGGATCATTTAAATTTCTCTTTTGCAGCAAATTTTCAAACATGCCTGCACAGATTATTCTATGACAATAATTTTGAAAATGAAGAAAATCCACATCGGGAAAATCCCAGTTATTTTTTAAAGTTTCTATATCTAAACACCAATCACATTGGAAAGTATTAATAAAATCTATTCTCATTGGATAATGGCGACTAGGACATGCATTTTTAGTGGGAATTCTCCATAAAATAGTGTTGTGTGCAACCTCCTTGAAAACCCAGTTGACTTGGTTCCCGTAACTTCACTTGAGGTGTATACGCGAAAACCAGTTTACCTGGTTCCCGTATGGTAAAATGTTGAAAGATGTTGTTTTAAGCAATTCCTTCAAATTGTTTGCTTCATAAAGCACCTGAAATCTTTGGTATAAATGGTATATATTTCCCACTAAAATGCATTTCTTTAGTTTTAATATGCTAGTTAGTATGAAAATGGTCTAACCTCTGGTAATATTCTACCACTATCCCATTGAAGTAACTCCATATAAGCACAATTAAGGATGGTTGCTGGAGTTAATTTGGGCTGTGCAGTGGCTCCTTCTAGCTGTGTATTCTTCTCGGATTGTAGGTTTATGTAACTTCTCTCTAACCATAACTTGGTTAATTCTAGACCATCCATACCTGCCTCTGTTATGCAAACAAATAGACGTTAAAACTTTCCCACATACAAAACATCTGCAACAGATAACTGCGAAAAACATTTAATTAAATGAAAAACATTGTGATAAAAAGAGAAATAGCTCCAAATAAGTATCATCTCCATTTGACACAATATTTTTAAAACATGCCTAATGCAGAGCTATCAGAAAGAATGTGGGAAAAGGAAAACATTTTATCCTTGCTCAAAACATCTTTAGTAGGCGACTTTGAAAACAATAAGGCAGGAAAACAGGGAAAATCTCTATAAATGAAATTGTAATTATTGAACAGAATTGAAAAAATTGTGCAACAAGAGTGCCAACTGTCCTGTTTTTTTGAGACTAAGTATAGTGATAATTGGTTGTAAGTCAGATAAATTTAGGGAGCGGGACACTGTAAATACAGTTTTGGCCATTTTGAGGGACATAAGTGTGGTTTGACTAAGATAACGTTGTTAGTTATTGAACCTGACCAAGATATTCTGCCATTCAACATATTGTCTAAATTTGGTGATGATCAAATAAAATGTATTCGAGTTACAGCCGAGAACATCAACTTTATGTTATTTAAGAAATACAAGGGCCATAACTAGTGATACACTCTATATAGACCAACCCAATTTTAGGTTATTTCTATAATTAAAGGGCGATAAATCTCTGACTGAAGAAATATTGCTAGTTATCGAACTTGTCCAACATTTTATGCCAATACACATTCTGACCAAATTTAGTGATGATTGGACAAAGGCTTCTAAAGTTATTAGGCGGACACCATAGTCCATACTGGACGCTGCCCGTACGCCACAGGCGTATAAAAAGGAGAAATGCAAAAATGTTTTGGTAAGTCAGCTGCTGCATCAATTCAAATATAATCTGGATTTAATAAGGGAATGAAATAAAGATAAACAGTTTAAATAAAAAGATGTTATTAAAGTTGGAGGAAATACAAGGTGAATGTATATATTGTTTTATGGCGCATCGACAGCTAAGGTCATTTAGCGCACAATTAAATTTAATTATTCATGATCCCTGGGTAAACAAACCAGTACTAGGCTAGAAAAATGTGCCTTGCCCAAGGTCACTCCACCATGACCGAATTGCCGCGACTGGGGATCGAACCAGGGACACTAACGCTAACCACTCGACCACAGCGGATTCCTTACAACATTATTATATGCTGAAAATTCTTTATTACAATAATATTATACACTGAAAATTCTTTATTACAATAATAAAATACACAGAAAATTCTTGATGGCATTCAACACAGACAATTCCTTTTCAGCGAAGTAACTGATTTTCCAGAAGCAGATTGAAATCAGAACTTTACGACACCTTACACCCAAGTCTCTCTTATTGAGGTGTTATGCCATTTTCAACTTTCTTTCAGTTATATATCACGGCGACAGTTCACTTTTTTATTATGATCCTTGGATATTCTAACCAGTACTATGCTAGGAAATGTGCCTTTCCCATTAGGGCACTCGACCATGACCACCGCAATTCCCCAAATCTAATCTAGATCTAATTGATTTTCCTCATCACTTTAGTTCTAAAATTGAAACCACATTTTATCTATATATTAACCATTTACCAGGTGTACCGGTAGACAACATCGTCAAACCACATTTGAAATTATTGTGTAAAAAGAAGAAATTACTCAAACCAGCATTCATTTCCTTTTCCCATAATGTTTTATAACCTGTGGCATATTAAACACCTAAGTCTCACATCATCATAAAGTCACCATAGAAATTCCTTATTTTAAGTTAAGAATAAATTAACAAATACCAGAATTTTATAATACCTTCAATATAGTTAGTCGTTAAATTACAATGTTGTCACTTGATCTCATCATCACTGTAGTGGTGATCAACTTTCAGATCTATATTAGGACAATTTCAAATTTTACCTAAATTATCCAGAAGTTGAGGTCACAAACTGAGACAAACTGAGACAAGCTAATGACCTTGAATGATAACTTACACAGGCACAACAAGGTCTTCAAAGGACCCTTTCCCATTACTGATACAGACATCTGTAGACCTCTTTGCAGATTGATTTTCTAAAACATTGTGAAAATAAAAACAAATACTTGTGTGTAGCAATTTCTCCCTTTTCCAAAATGCTTTCTCAACTGCATATCAAATCTTTTTCTTGCATTAATATTGTCCTGATTTTGTATTTGTTCCTCAGATGATTTTGAAGCAGTCTAAGATAGTAACGGTATAACATGATGTAAATGGTTATCCCTTTCCCACATAGAGATGCTTTCTGACGCCTCTGCGCAGAATGTCTTTTGAAACTATTGTGGTAAAAGGAGAAAAGTGGGAAATGATTAAGATGTTACTTGCAAAACAATTTCAAGTTGAACAACTTTGTTTTTTTGTAAATTAATAGTTTCCATATTTTTGACTAAATGTTTTCTAAAGTGGCCTGTAGCAGACGTGTTGTACTGTATGCGGTAAACGGTTTGATCCATTAGATAACAAAGTGCTGATTTTAGAGTATACAGATAACAAGTGATACTTATCTTGGGGCCTATCTTTCTGTCAATAAACATCATTCTATTCCTTACCCTTTCCCTATTACAGACATATATATTTTGAAGTAACTGCAGCAGATTTTCGGATGAGCAATTTCTTCTTTTGCCACAAAGTTTTCAACTCTTTTCAATATATAAAATCTTATTAACAGAGAGTTTCTAGGTTGTATATACCTTTATGCTTGGACACACTGAAGTAAGAATCCATAATACCATTTGGCTGAACTTTGAAATATTTTGTTTATCTAAATCTGTGAAGTCCGAAACACTACATAAACTAGATTGTTTTTGTAAAAAAAACATATGTCTCCCCATTGTAGTTTGTCATTTGACCTTCAAGCATGACCTTGACCTTGAACCGGTATGGTCGAGACATGGGTTCTGCACATCGCCTTGATGAGGTGAACATGTGACCCAAGTATCATGAAAATCCTTCAAGCCGTCTTTGAGATATGGAGCGGACACGAAATAAAGCCTCAAACCTTTGACCTGCAAGTGTGACCTTGACCGTGAACCGGTATAGTCGAGACATGGATTCTGCAAATCGCCTTTATGAGGTCAACATGTGACCCAAGTTTCATGAAAATCCTTCAAGCCGTCTTGGAGATATGGAGCGGACACACAGACAGACATACAGACAGACATCAAGGACAAAAACAATATATCTCCCCTGTATATACAGGGAGACATAATTAGATAACTTAAAGGTCAGGACAAAAAGCTAAAACTAATTAAATTGATGTTTCTGAATAAATACGACAACATGATCTCTTAAGATACATTTCTTACTATATCTGATTTTCATATATCATCCTGATCTTAAGGATGTCTTTTTATTTGAGCAACGCTCTGCAAAAAAACGAAAATGATTGTGATTTATCAGCCAGCGGCCATTTTAACTGCCTCTACACTGTTCGTTAGTTAGTCATAGAGGCCCCATGTGGCTGGGGGACACTCAATAATACTGACAGCCACAGTCTGACCCATTCTTAAACTGTAAGGATGGCTCAATCGGTTTGACCATTGGAGTCAATGCAACTCTGGAACTCCAGCATGTTGGGTGCCTCATACCTCCTTGCAAACACTGATGAAAACAGTATTTTACAAGCGCTCATTATCTTCCGCGCTAAAACAGACGACTCATTACATCTGCTCCAAAGCATGCTTCTTACATGAGTCCCGAAAATATCCGATTCAATTATTAAGCGTTGTTATGAAGCAAAATACTTAACCATATCGGCAGATGTGAGCGATATAGAACAGTTTGCAAATTGCTTGATATGTTTGGACAAGCAGGGTTCAGGTCTGCACATGGTCCATGATAGGTTTTGTCATTCATGGCAACCGAAAGTACAATATGTGAAGCATATGAAAAAGAAAGCACAACCTCAACCTCAATGTCACCATGGGTCAAGGGTACGAAGGTGCCGGCAACATACCTCGCAGGATTTGGAAAGTACTGGCAAGATTTGTGGAAGTGTATCCAAATGCTAAGTAAGAACTCTGTCGGAACCACTGTCTCAACTTGGCAATTTGCAATGCCTGTAGAGTAACTTTTGTTCAGTTTATGTTCACTGTTCTAAGGGAAATCCTGTTCTGTCGCACCAGTACATCAACTCAACTTGGCATATATATGAAGCACAGTGACAACGGTAAGGCATATAGGAAACTTTGCCCAACCAGATGGTCCAAGCAGGAATATGCTACGTTTATGGATAAGGAAGCAATATATGCTGAACTAGAAATGTGGAAAGGTCGTGGGTGGTGCCGCCTTTGAAATGCTTGTAGAAGCTGTCGATGCCATCTACCAGCTTTAACCAGCTTTAACCAAACCTGCATTCGATACTGAGCGTATTATTCACAGTGCCTGTCTCAACAGCATCCGCAGAAAGGTCCTTCAAAATGTTGGTTTCCATGGCAACCTTAAGAAAAATATAGTGAAAACTTAAGAAATCTTCTTCTCAAAAAGTGTCGGGCCGATTTTCAAATCGTTTTGTAGGTTCCTTTGGTGAATCCCCCCCCCCCGTTAGATTCCTTTATGAAATGTTGATTGGTTGCACAACATGGCCGCCAGGGGGTGGGGCTATTGTGTACTAAATGGATATAGTGAAACTTAAAAAATCTTCTTCTCCGAAAATGTCTGGCCGATTTTTAAATATTTTTGTAGAAATGTTCCTTGGCTGACCCTCTATCAAATTATTTGTTATGTTGATTAGTTGAAAACATGGCCGCCAGAGGGCGGGGCTATTTGGCCTTATATAACCATAGTTAAAACTTAACAAATCTTCTCCTCCGAAAGTGTTCAGCCGATTTTCAAATAGTTTTGTAGAAATTATCATTTGGCGACCCTCTATCAGATTCATTCAAGCCATGTTGATTGGTCGAAAAACATGGCCGCCAGAGGTCGGGGCTATTTTGCATTATATGGCCATAATCGAAACTTAAACAATCTTCTACTCCGAAAGTGTTGAGCCGATTTTCAAATAATTTTCAAATAAATTTTGTAAAGTTTGTAATGATGGCGACGGCCATATTCCTTGATTTGTATAGTTTTGTTTGAAACAGTCTATCAATCGTTGTTTGAAAGATTTTACAAAATAATTGGCGTCCTCAACGTCCTGTGCAATCCACACATTGCCAAAACCGTAAAAGTAAGTATTTGACTTAAGTACTCCAGGTTCTGCGTTCAACATCATCCAAGGGTTTTTGCAATGAATATCAATTTCGAGGATAATTGTATAGCATTACTAATAAACGACACCAAATAAAATAGAGTTATAATAAGAATCAACATAAATAGGATATCTACCACATTCTCCAAATGCGACCATGTTGTTTGTTTTACTATTTAATTTAAGATATTTTTTACAAAAACCAAGGTGAACGACTACGACTTCTGAATGTGTATGGCCTCAAACTTGGGCTCCGTAGCACAATATTGGTTTTATCATCAAGTCAAACAACGTAAAAAGATCTTTACAAGGAAAATAACCGAATGCTCTCTGATATTTATAAATAGAAAAAGTATCATTCCTTGCATTATCTGCAAGCTTTTGTTGAGCTAAAACAAAATATAACAGCATAGGGGTAAAATTGCACACCCAAATATGTATAGAGTGATGATATTCTGATTTGTTCTTTACCTATAAATCATTTTTTATTATTTTTTAGTGGCCCACCATTGCTTATAACAATAATTTGTGTCTTTTCAAGGTTAGTTTCCATACCTGTGTCAACGCAGAAGTCATTGGTTTATAATATTAAGTTGTTTCTGTAAATTAACAACAGTATCTTAGCAGTTGGCAATCTCATCTGCAAACAATACACAGATGATATCAGGAATAGTTTCTGTAACAAATATACCCTCTTATAACCTTGTATAGAGATGGTTGATAAAGAGTGAGAAATTGTTTGTGCTACTTGTGTATTCTTGTCTAGTCCTTTGTTACACTTGAAAAACTCGATTATACCAGCGTTAGTTTTTACACAAGAAGTGCTATCTGGATACATTGCTAATAATACATTAAAACGTGAACCTATATTTTTAAGACATTCAAACAACTTGTTATGGTTTATTTTATCAAAAGCTTTGCGTAAATCAACGTTCAGACAATGAAATCGGCCTCCCTATATTGATAAGTTTTTGTGTATAACTGCTTGTAACGAATATATGTTATCAGCTGTAGAACAGTTTCTTCTTAACCCATATTGAGCTTCATCAAATTTATGATGTTCTTTCATCCAGTGGTATTATCTATTGTTAATGGTACTTGAAAATATTTTATACATTGTTGTAGTTATCGATTTCCCTCGACAATTGGGTTATTCTTAATTCCCGATTGGAAGATTGGACATATAATTGAGTGTGACCATGACTTGGGAATACACTTGGGAATAATTCCGTTATAAGCATATTATTAAATAATTTGTGCAAATTTCCAAACTGATTTCTTTAGTAGATAAATGCAATTTTAATTTGCTTCATGGCTGCTGTTTTCAAAATGAAGTGGTTGTGCACTACTATCATACAGGAGCGTACTAAAGTGGTTATACATTGTTGTGTCAACTGGCATTATTTCATGAAGTTTTAATCTCATGGAGTGATTACACTTAAACAGATTTCAAAATAAGATGTGAATTATAAAGTGAGATAACCGAATACAATCGTTGTTATATAGGTCGATAATCAAATAGACAGTGAAGCTAACAGGCATTGACTTGTTTCTATGGGGAAACCCTCATGAGGATCTAGATGAATGAAAAGGTAGATTTATTTTTTCTAGAAGAAAGTGTCTAGTTTAAAATTTGCTTCCAAACAATGCCTCCTAAGTCCGCTGTGACTAAATTTCAAAGTTTATCACTAGGACCATATACAGAACAGTCTAAAAATGTATTCTAACATATATGACTGCAAAAGTTCAGGTGGTTCACTTGTTGCTGTTCGGATCGTTCGGCTATCATACCCTGATTGCATAAACAACAGTATATATATATATTGTTTTTGTCGGATATTGTGTTGCACTTTAAAACAAATGAATACGGAATTAGTTCTCTCAAATAGTGGGGGACAACTTGCATTTATTCCAGTTTTCCGTAAAACGACAGCTATGATGCCATTTACGAAATATGCTACGTCCCATTTGTAAAGGTGTTATATCATGCATTGTGTTTAATTTATGTTCGCTGGCTTTCTTTGTTCCATCGGTTAAGTAATTTGTACTACGTTGACTAAGTTAGAACCCGCCTTGGCCGAGTTGTTAGGGTTGGGAAATTTGAAACAGGGTCCGATCCATAGTCGCAATACGACGGTCATGGTGGACTATTCTTAGGCAAGGCACATATCATAGCGTTGTACTGGTTTATTAACCCAATATTCATGAATAAGTAAACGGTCACTGTGATATAATTGAAAACAAATGTTCAAAACGGCGTAAAATCCCACCTAAAATATGTCGTGATTTTGTTCCTTTACTAGTCGTGGAAGGAAGCTACTAGTTCCATTTAAACAAGCATTACGTATAATCAAATGTTTCGCCGTACCCCTCCTTGGCCATCCATCATTGCAAGTGTAACATACACAAACAAAGTGCGAGTTCACAATTTGAAGTTATTCAAACCAACAATTGCAAAAAGCTAGTTCCAGTTCTCAAAATAAACTAAATTTACTCACTATGTATAAAAAACAACATTATGAAAGGTATTACATGTATCTATTGTTCAAATGTGAAAGCCATACCTAGAACTTGTCTTATGTCAGGAGACGAAAACAAATAACACTTAGATAAAGCAAATGTTTGACGAAAACGTCCGAAAAGCAACACCTTAATCTCGTATTTTTGTCGCAATATAGCATTATCTTACATTTTATACTAAATCGACATTATTTTCGGACAGTTCATTTTATACCAATTTCAAATGCAAATTTCAAGATAAAAGAATCCTCCATTTAAACCGATGTTTAAGTATGTTCTTTATAAACATCATAGTTCGAGAAAATACTAAGAAAATTTGTTGCAATTTGAACTTGATCAAACTGTATTTTATACAACAATTAGTCTTCCACACAAACGCATACAAACTGTGCATAAACATGAAGCAGTCATACAAAAATCCCTAAAGACGACTCTTGTGGATTCTGGAGATTGTGATCTACTCAGTATTGCGCTTGGAATGACACCAAAAAGCAGCTTTTTACCCTTTTCCGGGTAGCATTGTGTTCAACAACCAGACTATGCCTCTTCATCCGTTTCCCCTTTAATTGGCGGACTTCCAACATGGTCTAGATACACTGACAGTTCTACGCCACCTATACATGTAGGTGCATGTATACGGTCATACGCACCAGTAACAGAACCAAACTTAAGGAATATTTCTTCTCCTTCATCTATATCCCTTAAAGCTGTATAATAAATTTCGTGCTCTGTTATTGTCCTGGAATGGTTGAAGAAGTCCAGAGTACAGTTTGCTTTAACTTCCTGTCGTTTTGTCAGACGGTGATATGTTCGCCATGAAGTTTCTGTGTAGTCGGGTAAAAGAGACAAGTTGACCATGAACCAACCTGGTGGAATACGTTCTCGTGGAATCAGGCCATTTACGCGAACATGTTCACAGAATGCCTTAAGTTTTTCTCTCTTAATTGGAATAGGTATGTCAAGGTCTTCCTCGATTGTTTCGACAATAGCTGAAAACCCCAGTAAGATGTCAGTATCTAATTGTTGTCTGATATATAGTGTATAGAAAAAATCAGAGCCATTTAAACCGTTTGGAACATCAAAAAATTCTTTAACTCGTGTGTCCATGGTCACAAACATTCCATTCAATCTCTTAAAGTTGTATTCATTTACCGGGGTTGATAGTATCAGCACAAATATACCTTTTACGAGCTCCATGCATTTTGCTATGAAAGGTCCCCACCTAACACTGACTACGGGTGTCTTGCAAATACTTCTACATATCAACGACACATATCGCACACCATCAGGTCTTTCCGAGAGGTACTTTATGTCCCCCGTCTGCTTATCGTTTTTGCCAATCGGTGTTTTTATTACCTCGAATATGTTCAAATTAATGTCGAAGAAACTTGGCAGGAAATAGTCCTTGCAACACACAATCAGATAGTCGAATATTTCTAAAAGACACACTTTAATTGGTTCAGAATGCGTAAGTCTGCATTTATTATAATGATATAACATGGCTGTTTTGATGACGTAGGAACACAGATGCCCCTGGGTGTGAACATATTTCTTTGTCTGGATGTATACAGACTTTATTACTCGATAACATGCTTTGTGGTGGTCATCCATGTCATGGATTAGTGCCATTTCCAACTGACTAAATGTAAATCTCCAACATTGATGGTTAGACGGATCGGTCGGACAAGATTTTGGAATGAGGAAACACCCGTTTCGTTTGAAAATAACATTATCTTTTAAAGGAAATAACTCAATAAATTTGTCCAGGTTTGATACGTCACTGAACCTTACAGCAGGTACCAGATCTACACTTATAGTACATGATGTCATTGTAGAGTCATATAAATCCTTGTGTACGTTCTTTGGTTCGTATTTATAGAGAAGATTAAATTCAACCCCTCCCCGAGCGCTACTCTCAAGTCTTTCCAACTCAAGACTGCCAAAATTGCTGCTTACTTGTTTAATGCCTGCGTTAACTGCACCTAGGACCAGTTTGTAGAACTGGTCCATAACATGTTGACCACCGTCGTCCTGACCGACAACATCTTGGATATTTTCGGACATGACATACTCGTCCTGACAGAATTCCGTCCATTTGCAGAGATTCTTCTTCACTTTTAATTTCGCATGACCATTGCATCCAGGTTCACATATGACGTCATCTGATAGTCTTTCAAGCGTTGTAATAAAATCGAACTCGTCAGGGACATGTGATACTCGGGTATTTTCGTAGAAACTTCCGGCTGGTACGAGGGAAGATGCCTTAAATCTATCGTCTGTCTCACCTACTTTGTTAAGCAATTGGTTTATATAGTTTTTAACCAGCTTTTCAACCGCATTCACTTGTGCATCAGGAACGACAAACTTTGTTGTTGCGTCGAAATCTGCTATAAACCTCCCAAGGGACATGGTTCATCTGGAATAAATGTCAAATATTAATAACCTTGACCTACATTTACATGAACATAGAGAAGTGATATCACCTGAC
>JAUELF010219084.1:0-14042 GCA_031471495.1 Clinocardium nuttallii
CTGCAATTCTTGTCGGACTCTTTCATCATATTAAACGTCTGCGTAGGCATTTTTCCGAGCGCTTTACGAAACTGTATCATTGCCCGTAGTTTCACGTCGCCACTTGACTTCATGATTTTTTTAAGTCTCTTTTAAGTATGATGTTGTTTTTACGATATTTCTGTACATGCAATTATTACACACATGAGAATAACAGTATAAGATGTCGTGACGTAGCCTTAACAGCAGACGAAATTGCCCGTAAAAAACACAGCGAGATGTTACAATATTGCGTATTTAGTAGAAGACATTGCTTGTAATTAGTAACGTAAAATTGGTGTGCGCCGGGTCGATGTTACTAGGTTTCCATAGAAACGTATTATAGGTATAATATGAATACAAATGCACCAATTTTACATTAATTTCATTCCATGAAGACCAAAGATTACTGAACGTTAATAACAAGTAATTCTATCTGTTAAAACAAAAATTATGAGAAAAGTACACGATTTACTGGGACACCCCTCGTATGTGAGAAAGGGTTTATGCAATGTGTAGTAATTTACATCATATCTGCGGCAGATGACTTTGAACACAGATACGTTGTATGTTGGAAAGGGTTAACATTTACAGTAAACAAGTAAACAATTAAAGCAAAATGTAAGTACAATTAAAGCCCTAATCAGCTACATTCTATATGATATACTGATTATGTTAATTTATTCAAGGTTACCTAGATGCTGATCTGGAGACAGACTTTGATGAAGCTGCTGATCCTCCTCTGTATAAAGATTTATGTAAAACAGGTTATGTGACAGGCTTCAATTCCTTAAGGCTGGTAACTGGCCCATGAGGATACAATATTATACAGAGATCCAGATATAGAGGCGTATACACGTCATTTCCCTACACTATCTTTCTTATCATCCAACCAAACCCGATGATGTGTGTAGTCAAAAGAATTGTCTCAATGAGAAGTTTCTTTTGAGTACCCCCAACATAGGGTTATAAGTTAATTCAAATAAGGATTTTAGAACATGCAAAATGCCCCTTATCTTAAGCTCTGGGTGACTGAAAGTTATACAGAGACAAACTAAAAAAACATACATACACATTTCTTGAAGAGAAATATAATTACTATTTTATTAAAGTTGAATTTTACCTCTGTAGAAATTATCAGTTGGAATTATTTGACATATTAAAAATAAGACAAATATGACAGTAATGTGGAAAGTAGAAAGGTTTTCTCCTCTTTTCACAAGCTCTTCATATCAAATATTAAGTAAAAAGGTTTTGATATATCTGAGAATGACTCAAATAGTCACAAAGTATTTATATATGTATCATTTCGCACTCTCGCTGAGATTTTTTAAAAGCGAGCAACCAAAAAACAAACAAATATAATATATTATATATCCATACAATTGTGTGCATATACTTATAGAATCGATACTTAATATAAAACAAATGTATCTCATTTTACAGGAATATATCGGAATAAGAAAATACATATTTCTTTAAAGCAATCTATATTTCAAAGTCTGACATTTTCATACATTTTCCTGATTGATCATATATCTAAGTAATATACATTGTATAGGGAATTTTTATGTTGTAGTAGTTGTACATCAGTTTGCATTGTACAACAAGGAGCATGGGAAAATTTTATCTCTGGAGGTCGAAGGTCAAGTAAGATGTCCATTTTCTCATGCTTTTGAGTAGTACAATACAAACCAATGTATCTTTATGCAGCATAATTATCCTTTTATTACATAACAAATGTAACTTTGTTGACAGAACAAAGAAACTAACACATTTTTTTTAATAACCAAAGAACACAGTTTACACATTTAAAAAATATATGAATGGCTTTTAAATGACGTCCCCGTCTACCACATTTTGAATAATGTAATGATATTTCAATGATGTCACATAATTATCATATATATGCAACTTCCAATTATCCTACTTGGTACTATATTTTGACCTAGGTTAACCCTTTCCTCATATAGATGCTTTCTGACGCCTCTGCAGCAGATGTCTTTTTGAAAACATAGTGATAAAAGAAGAAATTGCACAAAACGTGCAATTTCTCGTTTGCCACAATGTTTTCCACTTTTAGTCATAGGTTATCCATTCAATTATAGAGATTTTCTTGTTTTTGACAAAAATATGTTCAAAGTCGTCTGCTGCAGAATTGTTGTATGAGCCTATGAGGTAAAGGGTTAAGTTTACCACAGAGAAAGGTTAATATTATAAACCCTTGCCAATTCTGACATGGGTATAAAAACTAAATGGTTTTCTATATACAAATAATTCAAATAATTACATAATAATATGAACTGTTTCAGTTTAAAGATATTGATTCTTACACTAATTGAGTTCAACATTTTCCCTCATTTCAAGTTATTTAAAACTTTCCAAACAGAGATCTATATAAGAAGAGTATTTCACATCCCCAAATCCTTTCATGACCCTCAAACATAATATGTCGTGGATACTCAAAAGCATTGTTTCAAAGAAATGATTATTTTTGGTACCCACAACAGATGGTTAAGTATAATAAGTTTAAGTCATAGGAGAGATATTGGTGGAAAAAGATACGTTTACTCTTACCTATTTAGTCCTCTTTCCCAAGATATAATTCATTTCTTACCACAATAGGATAATTTAAAAGTTATAAGCTGAATAAAACTACTAAGCAGACAGCTCTTAAGATTCTGTATCTAGGTAATGGAAAATATTTAACCTTTTCCCACATACAGATGCACCAGAATTTTGAAAACATGGTGACTCATAATTTACAATTACTTCTCTTTCCATCATATTTCAACTTCAGTATACTTCGATTTGTAGAAATTTTCTATCTGTATCACTATTACACTACCAAAATATTGCTCAGAAAATTTTCAAAGCAGAGAACACTTAACAAATATCATATCAGCAGGGATCTAGATAAGGTGCATGCTAAAATCAGTATCTGACCTCACAACCCTATGTTGTGGGGTCTCAAAAGAAATAGTCTAACTGTGATGATTCTTTTGAATACCCACATCATAGGGTTTGGTATTGTTATAAGAAAGATATCATGGAAAATAAGACTAGTTTACACCACCTTATCTAGAGGGCGATGTATCAGGTTAACCCTTTCCCTCGTGAATACAACAATTCTGCAGCAGAAGACTTTGAACAGTTTTTGTCAAAACATAGAGAATCTCATTAATTAAATGGATAACCTATAACTAAAAATGGAATACATTGTGGCAAAAGGAGAAATTGCACGTTTTGTGCAATTTCTTCTTTTGTCACTATGTTTTCAAAAAGCTGTCTGCTGCAGAGGCGTCAGAAAGCGTCTGTATGAGGGAAAGGGTTAATAACTCATCGGGCCATTACAAGCTACGACCTCTCATGGAGGGCAATAATAAACTTATGACTAAATGGAGATCTAAAGGTTATTCCAACATCCTTGTACACTTTTCTAGGAAGTCCGAGATCACACAAGTACAGCTGTGCTGGTTGGTGTGTAGCTGCCAATGGGAGGACAGGATACAAACACCATTTTGCCACTATATCAACACTTTCTATTGGTGGATCAATTGAGAACACTGGTGCCCTGCACTGGCTTACCCATTTCACATGAGCCTGGTACCAGGTCTGGTCTCTCAGAAATGAGTTTTCATGACTGTCCATACAGTTTATTATCATGTCAATTGAACTGGAAGGAGTATCTGCAAAGTTGATAAAAAACAAAACAAATGAAAAACATATCATGTCATCGCTATTTCAACTAAAACCTTTATCACAATTTCTCAGCCAATAAAATAAGACATACAGTCAAACATGTGCTAAAGACCACCTTGCATTTCCCTGTCTATAGCGACCATACTTTTAGTTTCCAAATACTCATTTTCTGTATAAATAACCCTGTAATTAAAGACAACCTGTGAGCAAAGACCAGATTGGTCACTTCCCATGGGTGGTCTTTTAATACAGGTTTGACTATATCTTTACATTTAAGTAAAACTCAAATATTGTAAAAGGAAGTGCCTCTAATGAAATCAACAAAAAGAACTTTTTTACATTTTCAAACATTGGTAAAAAAGTAGATAGAACTTAATAATAACCATTTTTATTCATGTTCCGACTGATTTTTACTCTTCTTATCTTTTCAAGCAATCTTATGACAAAACAAGATTGTTTGAAGGTACACATCAGCCATTTGCCAATATGTCAGTAATTGATAGTGTGACAGATAGATGGATGGACAGACAAACATGCCATGGAGAAGTGATGCCTATTTGTTTCCCCACTGTAACATAATTTCAATTTAATATGTCAACTTTCAATTATTTTTCATAAACATTTTTTATGTTTTTAGTCATTTGACAGCATAATAACAACATGGTTATCCTTAAGTTAAGTAAACTTAGTGGTAACGTCTTATTACAGTTTTAAAACAAGACTAAACTGTATACCTTCTACAGTAATACATCGTTTTCCATTACACATCTCATACATTTTAAGTTCCTGCTCCACACATGGTATCATACGTTTAAAGTTTGGAAGAAACACATGAGTTTTCACACCATGGTTGACTAGATGACGAGCACAGTTCAAACCTTGTGCTCCCTGAATGTGTGGACCACAGAGAACGACAACCGTTGGTAACTGGTGCCCGTTTTGTGGATTTAACCTGAAATTAGAAAATAACCAATTAATTCTTTCCCCACGAACAGTAGCTTACTGATGCCTCTACAGCTGACAACATTTGAAAACATTGTGTAAAATAGAGAAATTGGTCATGCTAAGCAATTTCTTCTTTTGCTACATACAAAGTTTTCAACTTCATTCAATAATTATTTTTTCTTCTATTGAGTTTGACTATATTTTGA
Organism: Clinocardium nuttallii; assembly: GCA_031471495.1. Taxonomy (NCBI): domain Eukaryota; kingdom Metazoa; phylum Mollusca; class Bivalvia; order Cardiida; family Cardiidae; genus Clinocardium; species Clinocardium nuttallii. The sequence continues at coordinate 4,872 of JAUELF010219084.1, forward strand.
CTATCGGTAAATTGTTATCAAATTCATCTTCTGCAGATGTGTTGTTAGGGGGAAAAAGGTTTACCCTTTTCTAAGGCAGAAGCAACGTGAAACATATGCTTTAGGTGACTTTTGCCACAATTGTTTTAACTGTACATAATAATTATTCTTTAATTAATAGATATTTTTCCTAGATGTTTTCAATTGGTATCTGCTGCACACTTTGAACTTGGAAAGTTTTTTTTCTGAATTCTGATTTGATGACTTGCAGCAGACAGTCTATGAAAACAAGAAACTGCACATAATTTACCCCTTTTGGACTGGAGCCTCTTGATTTATCAGAGAAACATTCAAGCTACGCCTTTTCCCTAGTAAAAGCCTCTTGACTTATCATAGAAACATTCAAGTAGACCTGCTACGCCTTCACCCTTAATGCCTCATGGATGCCTCTTGACTTATCATAGAAACATTCAAGTAGACCTGCACAGAATTTACCCCTTTTGTAGACCTGCTACGCCTTCTCCCTTATGGAAGCTTCTTGACTTATCATAGAAACATTCAAGTAGAGTAGACCTTCTTCGCCTTCACCCTTAATGCCTTATGGAAGCCTCTTGACTTATCATAGAAACATATCTTAAATATACCTGCTACTTCCACCAAGCAGCTGTAGTACCATTTCACTTGAGGACCGACCAATCATTTCTAGTCTTCTCTCCACTGAGTACCCACATGCTTCTGCCATATCAAACAGTCTGTTTCTCATGTCATAGTCAATACAGGGTACAACTAATCCAGAGTCTGAAACAAGGTAGGATAGGTTAATACTTCCTACATACCGGTACAACAAATCTGCAGCAGACAACTTTGTAATTATCTTTGAAAAATTGGGAAAATCTTTATGATTGAATACTTAATTTCAGAATAGAGTTGAAACAATTGATGCAAAAGGAGAAATTGCTCATCATGAGGAATTTCATCTTTTGCAACAATGTATCCAAAATTTGTAAGCTGGAGAGGCATCAGGAAGCATTTATATGTGGGAAAGGGTTAAGATTTACCCACATACAACAAATCTGCAGCTTTTAAATTTATGTACAGGCAAAAATATGGAAAATTTTATTAATTGGATTACTTTAATTGAAAAAGAGTTTTAAACATTGTGGCAAAAAAAGAAATTAATCAGTCTGTCATTGTGAACAATTCATTGTTTTACGACAACGTTTTCAAAGGTCATCAGTGGCAGATGATATAAAATATAGCTTCCAGAGTGTTAACAAGATTTTCCTCAAATTTGACCTAGTGACCTAGTTTTTGACCGGACATGACCCAGTTTCGAACTTGTCCGAGATTTGATGGAGAAGAATGTTCTGACAAACTTTCATGGTGATTGGATGCAAAATGTAGCCTGTAGAGTGTTAACAAGGGTAAATGTTGACGACGCACGACGGATGGACGCCGGACAAAATGTGATCCCAATAGCTCACCTTGCACTTCGTGCATAGGTGAGCTAAAAATCATATTATATCCCGTCCCCACATAGATACAACAAGTTTAAGACCAAGCCTGTGAAAAACATCTTGTTCAAAAATATTAGAAATCTTTATAACTGAATATCCTCAATAAATAAATGTCTTTATATAAATAGTCACAAGGCTCGAACCCAGGACCCTATGGTATGAGAGCAAATTTATTAAATCACAAACGGGAGCAATAAAATGCAATTCTCCCGCACCCTAACATTTTTAAAAGCTGACAGCTGCGGAGATATTAAATCATTTATAATTGTGGTGAATTGTTTTTAACCCTCTCCCACATACAACAAATCTGCATCAAACAAACAAAAATATGAAAATATCTTTCAATGAAAGTAAACTTATTGAATAGAGTTTAAGTGCATTGTAACACTAACCGGTAAATTGCTCATCATGAGCAATTTCCTCATTTGCCTTCATGATTTCAAAATTTGTTTTCTGCAAAGGCATCTGAAAGCTTGTGTATGTAGGAAAGGGTTACGAATAACTGATAACTGCATTAAGAAAACCACACTAAACACAAACACACATTCCCATAAAAATAAAATACCTGATGTGGCCATATCTATTCCCTTGCCTACATGAAATATATTAATTGATCAAATGATTGGTTGATGTTTTTTGGTTCATGTTATTGCCATACATAGAGAAACTGAAAGGGATCTGCAGAAGACGCCTCAGAATGCATCTGCAAGTGGGAAAGAAGGGGGACTAATTCTAATTTAACCCTGTCCCTCATTACCACGGATTTTGAAAACATACCAGAAAAACATCTGGGAACAGTACAATAATTGAATCAAGTTAAAAACAAGGTGACAAAAGGAAAAATTGCTCGTTTTGAGCAATTTCTTCTTTTGTTGCCATGTTTTCTGCTGCAGAAGCGTCTATATGAGGGAAAGGGTTAATTAAATACTCATCCAATTTAGATCTCTGGGAAGGTTTGATTTTTAATGAGTACCCGTTTGTATCTAGAAATAAGTGGAGAAGGAAAGGGGGGTTAAGTTGGTATATATGTACAGTATATTTTTAATGCAAAAGGGTCATAACAATCCTGGTTATTTGTCATCGATAAATACAGAGGGCTGAAATGCAAAAAATGATGGATTAATTGCACTTATTAAAAAAATGTTCTAAATTGTCTTTTGCAAATGATATCAAACAGCTTAAAGGATATTAATAAACTATTTCCTATACACCAACAATCTGAAGCGAATGTCTTGGAAACATTTACGGTCGACAAACTTAAAGAAAAGCCTCTTATAAATGAAAGTACTATCATTGGACCCAGTTGAGAACTTCTTCGGAAAATGGTTCTGCTGCAGATGCCTCAAAATGCATTTGCATGTGAGAAAGGATTACCCTCCTGAATTTTCATCATTTTGTTGTTTATTTTAGTTCATATCCATTCCATGTTCATATCACTAATTGATGCTGCATTAATCTAAATTCGTCTAGAACTTAATTTTAAAAAAAAAGTGTCTATGAATATTAACCCTTTTCCACATACATCAAAACTGCGGCATGCACTTTATAAAACACATTGGCAAAAATATAGGTAACATTTATAAATGAAATTGTTATAATTGAACCAAAACTGAAAATATTGTGGCAAATGAGAAATTGCTCATTATTAGCAATTTCTCATTTTTGCCAAGATGTTTTCTTAAGTCATCTGCAAAGAGGGAAAGGGTTAACAGTATGTACATCAACTTACACACTGTTTGTACTAGTTGCCTGCTACTAAGGTATCCAAAGTGGCCTTTTTCAGGGAAATGTTTCATCATAACCAGAAAAAAAGACCCATGTTTTACATTTGGTAAAGACCTGTCAAGTTCAGAGAAAGACGACTGATATACAAGCGTGTCTAAGCCCGCATTTCATGTAGGGTCTGTTTTTGTTGCCATTAATGCAGCTTGTTAGTTTTGTATAAAAAAACATTTATTATGTATTAAAACGTCTATAATGACGGAAAGGGTTAATGTTTCCATCATAAGACAGGTCAATTAACCCTTTCCCACATACAACAAATCTGCAGCAGACGACTTTGAAAATACATGTAAAAATCTCTATAAATGAAGGTTCAATTACTGAAAAGAAGTTGAAAACTTAGTGGCAAAAGGAAAAAAAAAATCCTTTTGGCACAATGTTTTCAAAAATTGTCTTCTGTATATGCATCAAAATACGTCTGCAAGTGGGAAAGGGTTAAGATGAACTATATTGTCTATTTATAGTTTAATTATTATCTAGAGTTGAAAACATTGTGGCAAAAGGAAAAATTGCTCATCATGAGCAGAATCACCAAATTATGTCTGTATGAGGGAAAAGGTTAGCCGTATTTCTCGATGTATTAATGCATGTTATGCAAGTTATGAAAATATGAATGAAGTGAGTGGAGAGAATAAATGTGCCATAGTGATACCTGTACCGCAGACCTACCTGGACTATGCAAAACTGTTCCATATTTAGGTGTGTTTTAGCAAATGCACTTGTCCTTCATCATTGTTTTCGTCAGAGAAGCCATCTTTGCTAGCAGCCAAGAATACTCAGCACATGAGTATTCCTATAAGTTATTACAGTAATGTAATGAACAAATCACTCTTGGCCTGTGAATGTGGCCGAGACACAATACCAATGGTTTCATGCAAATTGGTTGTAACTACATCTTGAACAAGAGGTAGTTACAACTGTTTTGCATGAATCCATCGAACATGCTGGCTTTAGAACCAAATTATTGCAGTCATGTTAGAAGTTGTTCTTCGCATATTCACTTATAGCTCATTTGATGTAGCTGTTGTGTATATCAGAGGTACTAGCTAGTTGTAGCTAAGGAAATAACACATATAGTTTGTTGTAAGACATATTTTTCTCTCATTTTCTGAATGAAAGATCACTAAAGGTTTAGCGCAATGTACTGGTAAGAGTTCAGCTATATTTACTATTGTGCAAATTATTCAGAAGAGTAATTTTTTTTTAAATTTAACTCTCTGACTTCTGTTTTAAATCCAGTGCCATCAATTCAGAGGTGCTACATAAACAGGCTCTATAGTATACTGTTTGCTGCTGAACTCAGACAAGTCAATTTTAGGAATTAAGCATTGAAAGGGTTAAGATCACAACACCAATCCGACTTTGCATGGCAGAAGGTGAGCTATGCATTTACTGTAAAACCAAGAACCCCATACTGTAATTCTCCATGATTGGCATCTTATTGGTTAATTTAACAAAATATTTATGTAAAATATACCAAGGATTAGAATTTAACCCTTTCCCTCATACGACATTTCTGCAGCAGACAACTTTGAATATATTTTGTCAAAACATAGAAAATCTCAATAATTGAGAAAACATTGTGGCAAAAGTAGAATTTGCACGTTTTGTGCAATTTCTTCTTATGTCACTATGTTTCCAACAAGCTGTCTGCTGCAGAGGCGTCAGAAAGCGCCTATATGAGGGAAAGGGTTAAAGGATTGGTGTTCAATGATGCTCTACATTAAGAGCCTTCTTAAGCCCTTTCCCTCACACAGCAAATCTGCAGCAGATGACTTTTAAACACAGCTTGACAACAATTTGAAAAATATCTGTACATGAAAGTTTAATAATTGAATAGATTCGAAAACATTGTGGCAAGAGAAGAAAATTGCTCATCATGAGCAATTTCTCAATTTGTTACAATGTTTTTAAAAGTTGTAAGCTGCAGATGTGTCTGAATGTGTGTACAAGTTGTAAAGGGTTAATTATTCCTCTGAAGAAAGTTTTATGTTTCATACTTCATACCATAGGTTTACTAGGCTTAGCATAACACATACTGTCAATAATTAGTGTAATATGTCATCCCCCTTAAATAGGCTATTTGTTTAGTGTTGGAAATTTGTACTTGTGGTAGATCGTTATATTTGTTTAACCATTTTGTACCAACTATGTTTTGAAATCCACTTTGAAATTGTACAGAGGTCTCCGTAAGAGACATGTGTCATGGTTCTAATATCCTTGTCAGTCTTCTTTTCCCTTTCCAAAATACGTCGAATCTGCAGCAGACGATTTTGAAAACACGTCTTAAAAATAATATGGAAAATCTCCGTAAATGGAGTCATACACATTGAATAGAGTTGAAAACATTGTGTTAAAAGGAGAAATTGCTTGTTTTGAGCCCTTTCTTCTTTTGTCACAAAGTTTTCGAAAAGTCATCTGCTGCTGAGGTATCAGAAAGCGGCTATATGTGGAAAAGGGTTCAGCTTGTGTTTTGGGTACATGTACGAAAAAGAAGCTTTGCACTGAGATGAATCTTTCAAGTTCTCAAAGATTGTTGTTTTATTTTGTTAAGTCTTTTCTCTCCTGGTTTAGAACTCTGTTTGCTCAAAGCTATATTAGTTACAAACATTTGAAGTTTGGGAAGGAATCCGCCATGGCTTAGTGGTTAGCGTCTGGGATTTGGAACCGGGCGTCCCAGGTTCGATCCCCAGTCGTGGCGCTGTGGTCATGGTGGAGTGCTCTTTGGCAGAGCACATTTCCGAGCCTAGTACTGGTTTGTTAACCCAGGGATCATGAATAAGTGAACTGAAATAATGTTGAAAACGGGATAAAACCCCCACAATATAAATAAATAAATTGAAGTTTGGTTATATATAAATGGAAAAAGGTTAAGCACCATACAGTTTTCTCTCTAAGCTCAATGTCATCAAATTGCTACAGTTAGACTTCAGACAGAATACAACTGAATGATGTCAACTTCCCAAAGGTCTTAACTTTAAACATATTTTATTGGCGAAATTCATGTATAACACATTGACATGTATTTAACAAACTTAAATCATTATTTTTTTAGTCACAAGTTCTTACAGCTTAGATATGGCCATTTCCAAAGAGATCAATATGTTATATTATTTCATTCTTTTTTTTTTCAAAAACCTGTATTTTTTTTCAATTTAATTACGAAAATTTATTTTTTTATCTAGTCAATAATTTTGAAAAAACAAAGTGAACGTAACATTTCATGAGCAAAAATTGTCCATGCAGAATCTATTGAAATTATGTGTCAATGTCAATAGCAGGTATATGTACACCTCTTGGACATGATTATGTCAGTCTCATACCTGTTAGGGAAACCGCTGTGGTCGAGTGGTTAGCGTCGGGGATTTCGAAACCGGGCGTCCCAGGTTCGATCCCCGGTCGCGGCACTATGGTCATGGTGGAGTGCCCTTGGGCAAGGCACATTTTATAGCCTAGTACTGGTTTGTTTACCCAGGGCTGCGATATAACTGAAATAATGTTGAAAGCGGCGTTAAACCCTTATAAATAAACTCATACCTCTTAGTGAGCACTTAAGTGTTATAACTTTTTGAAATGTAGGAAGGTTGTATGTAGTGCTTAACTTTTGTCTAGTTGTATATTTTCTAGAATTGTTATAGACTGTAAATTTGACTGTCATATGATGAACACAGAAAAAAAGAAGTTAACATGTACTATATATTTTTTATGTAAAATTACTTAATGTACTCATAATACGACTGATGAATTTACATGGATAATATATTTATCTAAAATCAAGGATATAACATAAACACTTTACATGTTGGTACATTTCAACAGTTGTATTTGAACATTTCTTAAGGGATAAAGCTTAAACAGGTATTAATTTTAAACCTATTTTTCAGCTGTCGTTTCATTCAACAGTACTTGCATGCATGATGAGTACATGTAGAATTCAGGCATCTAACTGAACTTAGTCTTTAAAAATAAAAACAAAAAATGCATTTCTGAACAAGAATTCATTTGATAGATCTTGGTACTAACTTTGGTTAAGAATATTATTAGAAAAAGGTGGAAGATATTTGGATCTTTGATTGGCTTGAAGAATTGTTACCCAATTAAGATTAAAAAAGGCAAGAAATTTATATGAAATGTGAAACAAGAAAAAAATCTAAAGGATGTTGATACGTACAGCTGTTGATGACTAATGTTCATGCTATAACTGCTTTTGATGCAACTGAAGTAAATACCTGTTTGGAAAAAAATTAGGTACTAACATTTATTAACCCTTTCCCTCATACGACAATTCTGCAACAGACGACTTTGAACATATTTTGTCAAAAAATAGGACGTCTCTATAATTAAATGTATAACCTATGACAAAAAGTGGAAAACATTGTGGCAAAAGAAGAAATTGCACATTTTGTGCAATTTCTTCTATTGTCACTATGTTTTCAAAAGGCTGTCTGCTGCAGAGGCGTCAGAAAGGGTTAAGAGGTAATGATGTTTTCTGGTCAAACATCTAATGTTACAATGTACATGTATTTTTCCAAATCTCATGATGCTATAATTATGGCAATCAATTCCAAGCAAATTCTTTTCATGTTTTCAGGCTTTTTGTGAGTGAATATACCTTGTAACTGTTACAATTAATTTTCTTGTTAGCAACACACACAAATAGAAAGAAGAAATATTGTTGATCAGTTAAGGTGCCTTTGAAATATAGTTAACCGAATAGGGGAAAATAGAGATTTGATTTTGTTTAGAAATTTGACTTACCTTGATGCAAATAAGATTTAACACTTTCCCATGTACGACAAATCTGCAGCAGAAAACTCGGGAAAATCAATATAAATGAAACTTGAATAATCGAAAAGTTGAACATTTTGTGGCTAAACGAAAAATTGCTAATAATGAGCAATTTCTCCATTTGCCATAATGTTTACAAAGATTTTTTGTAGCAGTTGCATGAAAATGTGTCAAGAAGTGGGAAAAGGTTAATGCAAAAACTATCTCCCGATCTGATGTGCTTAATTAACATTGTTTACATTGTTTAACTTTTCCCTGATATGCTTTTTTTGTGTTGATTGTTTTGAAAACATCTGCAGAAAAAAATGTATCTTAAAATGTTTAGACATTCTAATTTTGGAACAAAAGTAGTTAACCTTACACGAAAACTGAAGATTAATCATTATTATCATAATGTTAAAATTTGCTGCTGCAAAATTGTGTAATCAGGGGAATGGTAAATAAGAAATCTTATTAATGTAATTATAATGGTAAAAAGTTTTCTACTTTTAAACAGCTACATATGATGATCATTTGATTTGTTTTGTTTATTTGAGATAAAAAAAAAAAAACGTGAAAAAAATATATTACCGCAACATCTGGCATTTAAAAAAAATAGAAAAAATAAACAGACTGAAACTAAAACATTGTTAATTTATCTATAGCTTACCCGGGCACACAGTGCTCACGGTCAGCAATTGTGATCACCATATTCCCTGATCACTGTCACACAGTGCTCAAGATCATATTTCCTGATAATTGTTACAGTGCTCAAAGTCAGCGATTGTTATCACCGAATTTCCTGATCACACAAGTGTTCAAGGTCAGCAATTGGGACAATAGTTCATATTCATACAGCGCTCAAGGTCAGCAATTGGGATCACTGTATTTCAGCCATCCGTTGTTGTGCATAATCAACAACAAAAAGTGATGGCTCAATAAGTGTGCAGCCTGTCCTGACAGGTTGACATAAAGGTATCATTTACCCTTAATCTGCCAAACTGTCTGTCTGCTTCACTTTGACTTATGGGCAGGCCATGCATTTGTTCTTTTTAGCTCACCTATGCACGAAGTGCAAGGTGAGCTATTGGGATCACATTTTGTCCGGCGTCCGTCCGTCGTGCGT
>JAUELF010219192.1:0-24006 GCA_031471495.1 Clinocardium nuttallii
CCCCCCCCCCCCCATAGGTCATATGCGGCCTGTACGAACAGTCAAGATTCAGACGAGCCTATTCACCGCATAATTCACATGAACACATATGCACGGAAAAGTCAATGAGACATCTAAATCACTTGTCGCGTCTTAAATGTTATGTGACCGACTTCACACATAAACACTTTCAGCTAAGCACTTCGGTTTCTGACAGGACCAGATCAAGGGCCGTTTTCATATAATATAATTATCTAAGTAAAAAGTATGATTGACGAAAATAAGTAGTTTTTGATCCATTCGAATTGTTAAAAAAATGTTTAATTTATTGTAGCCATGGTATTTGTATAATTGGACACATTTACAGCCCGCCCTCCAATAGCATTTTTATCGACGTGATAGAGCATTCACCTTCGGAATTATAACCTAAAATATCATGCTTCGAGCCCTGGTCTAATCGAAACATCAAGGCATGTTACCCAAGATTATTCCGATAAATTAATAGTTAGAATATTATTATGGTTGTTTAATAGTAGTTTCTTCGTTTTATTACGTGCACCCTTATATCAGGCATTCAAAAACTCTTTTAAAATTAAATGAAATTGGAAGCAGGTATGCATTCTTTTGGGGCTAAATCGGGTTAATTTATGTATCTTACACTGACGACACCGCCCCGATGGCGTAGTGGTAGAGCTTCCGTCTCGGCTGCAAGAGGTCCAGGCTTTTATCCCGACAGGGTCATAAACAAGACTTTAACGGTAGTAATGGCTTTCCCTCTGATGTCAGGATAACATGTAGGTAGTGACTGATAACTTACACATATAACGTCGTGGTATAACGGAATGTGTTTGAAAGCGGTATTAAACACCATTGCCCTGAAGGTATTAGTCGAAACTTAGCAGATGACTTTAGTACGTAAAAGATACATTTTTCAAAAGGTGTGAACAATGTAAATTCACCTATCTTTTGTCCAGTGACAACACAGTAGTTGAACATAATACCCTAATACCTCTCTGGTCCTATGTGCGACATAAGGATCGTGTATAGGAACATGCAAACGTTGGCTTGTGTAAGCAACGAAGATCTAGATCAGCTTGTGTATCCTCACATTCTGGTCAAGATATGCACTGTTCGCATACGTCTTACATAAAATAGGTTAGAAGCTTCGATCGACTTGTGTGTGTTCTCATAAGACAGAACAGATGGAGATATTGATCTGAACCTACACTGTTCAGCCGCGCACGAGAAAACCAACACACATTATGGCCTCTGCGTTATTTATCGACCCAGATCAGCCTGTGCACTTCGCGCAAGCTAATCCGGGCCGACACATTCCGTTTCAGGGGGAAAGAGGTATCGAGTAATGATTCCTGAAATAAAAAATCCATAGGAGGTGAAAAGTGTCTATCCGGATAAGCCTGCGTGGCATGATTAGGCATGATTAGGCTGATCCGGGTCGATAATGTTTGTTTTCTCTGGCTAAAATATATATATAAATCATTTGGTGTATGGCCACTACATATAAATGAAACTTTCGTTTCCTTGCGCTCAGGATGGTAGGGTAAGCATATAACTACTGACTTAATTGTTTCCGGATAAGTGGACCAATAGAACGGATAACTTATCCAGGAAACGACACGGTGTAACTTAACACTGTTGAAAGTCGCTTACAAAGCATGTAAAGAAAAACAAAATAAAAAAGCAACCTAGAGTTTAGATATAATACAAGACTTTATTCCGCCGTTACCGGACGGTTATCCAGCAAGATGTAAGACTTGAAGTCCTTAGTGCGTCCTTGGTGTAATGCCCTTTGGTGATTCTCGTTTCCTAGTATTGTAGGGCTCAGCTACCTAGGCACTATGTTTAAGCGTACATTCGCCGTGATATAACTGGAATACTGTTGAAAACAATACTACACCATATCATATACAATCATTTCACATAGCGTACTTCTGGTTCCGGTTCGATTGCACTCCAAATAACTGTAGTTCATGCGGGCTATTTCGGTTATTAACTCCGCGTCGTAAAGGGATTAATTTTCCCAATCACGCAACTGGAAATCGATTCACTTCCTGGATGAATTACCATATCTTAGAGGAATTTAGTTCACAGTCCTAATCGAATTATAGCCAAAGTGTTCCGATTGATGCCCAACATTTATCAAGGTCAATGTTCGTTTATAGTTGAGTGGTATCCGATCTTTTATTATTTGAAATAACAAAAGCTGTTACTGTTACTTCTCAACGCATTTCTTCATGGGCCTCTAGGATATTAGTTCGTCTAGATGTAGAACAGGAAAGAGCCTGATCAGACTGCGAGGGAAAGGGGGCCTAGTGCGGTGCAAAATTCAGTGCGACGTTGCTAGAATGTATAGTGTGAGATAAATTTCAAGTATTGTTATATTAGACAGCAATTATATGGGACTTATTCAATACTATTTACAACATCACGTATAGCCAACATACCGTTCTTCTCTTAGCTATGTGTTATCATTTATCATACTATATATATTGTTATAATTATGATACAATTTTGTTTGCATTTAAAAGTCTTCTCTTTATCGTTGCAGATGCAAGATGACGTCCAAATTAACTGTGATATTATTGATATACTTCACACAACAAGCATCATGTGCAACTACGACGGTAAAATCCACAGGAACTACCACCGATCTTTCAAACGAAATCCCTACATTCAGTCCCAATACAACCACAACGCAAATAGCCACCACGCCAACAGTCACAACGCAAGCAGACACAACGCAAAAAGTCACAACGCAAGCATCCACAACGCCAGTATCCACAACGCAAACAGCCACCGCCTCTTCAACAACACAAAGCGGAAGTACCGGAAACGGAAGTACACACCATCATGGAAACACAACTACGGATCCCCACGCTGGAGGAGGGAAACATGCTCATGCAACTATTGAACTGATTCCGATTCATTTCAAACATGTGAAATATCCACTTATATTTACCCTTGTCGTGTTGATGGCTGGCTTGAGTAAACTGGCATTCCACTTCTCGCATTTCCTGTCTTCCAAGATTCCAGAATCCTGGTATGTATTTGAATGGCGTCACGTGAAAAGGGGGATCTCTTACTGTTTTTGAGCGGTTCACTGGAAAAACCAACTCGGGGATATTTTCGACAAATGCATGATAACATTATAAAACGCATCCATGCTTCATGATACAAGTGTATGTCGTTTGTCAGAAAGTTCTTGAATCCCTCTGTAGCATATTGAAGAACAGTACTGATTCGGATCAGACTGTGTTTACGGCAGTTTAAACTGGATCAACACTGGTTTTCCAACTCCTTATGGTTTGTTCCTTGAAGCACAGCTCATTTTCTTAAAATGGGAAGTAAGTCATCAGCGAAGTGACTATGTGGATGCATCAATACCCCGTTTCGTCTGTATTGTAAGCTTGATAAAACACGACAATTTCAAACGTGATTTGCCGACAAATCAAGTGGTCGAGTGAACTGTATAATATATTGTCATATAAAAGAAAACGCTGGATCTACTTCTACGCTGTTTTCAAACAAAGATCTGTTCAAGGAATTGGTTCAAGTAATCGATATATTCGAAATATCTCACGTTCGAGTAATCGATATATTCGAAATATCTCACGTTCGAGTAATCGATATATTCGAAATATCTCACGTTCAAATTATCCCTAGCCGCCTGGACTTCAGACTTCAAATGGCTTTAATAGTTTCACAAATAAATTCATCTCGGTAGACCGAAACAAACAAAAACGTTATCTGTGTAACGTAATATTTCTATACAGATGTAAATTTATAATATCCGATAATCCATCCAATTGTTTTATATTTCAGTGTTTTGATTGTACTTGGAGTCATTTTCGGGACCATACTTTAGTAAGTGTTTTCTGACTTGTGTATGTTTTAACAGTTTACACGATGAAAAAGATTTCTGGCGAATTACGATGCAGACCACTTATGACGACATCACATTTCGCTTATTTACACAATGCGTTTACCCCAGTTTCATAGGTATACTTCGAAAGGTGACAATAGCTCTTTGTTTTGAAAACAAGCTGCTATATATATGTGTCTATCAACCATAAGCTGTTTATGCTTAAGTTGTAATTAAAATATCTGTTCTGTTCTTTATAAAGAAAGCACATACATTAGGGTAAGTATTGTCATCTTTGTCCGATTTGCACAAATTATTGGTAACGCTTGTGTAAAGCGGGAATTATACTGCACCAATAACCAAGATAGATAACTATTGTTACCTCCCCGCAGTTCACGCTATCGCATATATAGGGGTCGATAGAGGCTAATTTAAGCAGAATTCGGCCCATGGAATTGTCCGAGTTTCAATATGTTCTATTTAAAACCTTTTGCGTATCTCCATTGAAAGCGCTCCTGATATACACGATCACATAGTAGGTTTAATCAGAGACATAATTATTATACACACATGTTTATATGTATCTGGTTTAATCTCATTATAGTTGATTTTTCTAAACATGTTAATTCTGCATTAAAGTAAATTTATTTGCAACGAGAAATCCAAAGCATCAGTAGTCTGACATTTTGAAATAACGTCAATTTGTAACATTCAATTTGATTGGCTGCAGCACGTCTAATCAAAACCAGGGAGACATCAGCCTATACGCGTTGTCATGTACAGACGTGTTCAACGAGAAAGCTAATCATCTGAATAAGGTTTATGAATAAACACCAAATGCTCGACTGAATGGTCATGTTTCCTTGCGAAAATAAAACTAGTGTGTACCTTTTTCTATTCTATTTCAGTTTGACGGATGTTAAGTCACAAATCACGCTTTACCAGCCACACGAATTCTTTCTCTTTCTCTTGCCACCGTAAGTCTGTCATTCCTAGTGGTTAATTTTACCCTTAATTATGCAGCAGACGACTTTGAAAACATCTACTCAAGATACGAAAAGGTTCTAGAAATGAAAGTTTAACTACTGAACAAAATTGTAAACGTTGTTGCAAAAGGAGAAATTACTCGTTTTTAGCAATTTCTCCTTTTGTCACAATGTTTGTGAATGGATTAAGCTTATTTGGTCCTGTGCAAGTATGAGAAAGGCGAGTGTTAAAACATAAGGCAAATTTCCGTTTAATACTGGGAGATAACTATTGGAGTACCTAGGACAAATTTAAAAAAAGGCATATATGTTGAGACCGTTTTAAATTGGTGGCCATATCTTTTATTTCTTTGTTATCAACGCATATTCAGGTGTTCCCTCTCATAAAGAGCTGTCTCACCTGAAATCTGCATTGTTTGCCTTTTAGTTATTTAAATAATCCAAAACTCTTATTTTATGAAACATGGACTCATCCGATTGTGAACATGGAAGAGACAACTTTAGGGAACCCGGCGCTTAAAGGGTTAATCCGTCTTCTCTTTGGTTCATTCTAGTAGAACATATAAGCATTGTAAATGTTAACATTACAGTTTATATAGATATACATACAAGTCAATTCGGGTCCATTCTTCGAATCAAACTTGTAACAAAGATAATTCAATGTGTACATGGAATACCTCATAATCTGATATGCATGTTCTCTTATTCTGCGTACACATGTCTTAGCCAAAGGACAATACACAGATAACTGTATTAAGCGCTGCTCTGTAATTTTAACAAGAGGACATTGGTGGTCGTATATCGCCAACCTGATTTAATAGTACTTCCATAGTTTTTCAAAGAGCTTACTCTTTAGCTAAATATAAGCATTCTGCGTTAACACGGTTTAACATAAGAGACTTTAATTAAGAACTATGACGATCGTAACAAAAAACATATGTGCTACCCCTGCAACAGATCGACTTTTAAAACATTTAAACTAAAAAATAAATTGTTTTAAACTAATATTTTGTTTCCTTTTGACACAATTTTTAAACACGAATCGAAATTTTATTTCTACTTTTTCAGATGTTTTATTTATTTTCTTAGATATATGAAAGCAGCCAAGTTTAACAATATCTCATCAGCCTCGTTTACATCGCCAGAGAATATCACTGTTATAACAGTTCTGATATGTTTTCTTTTTCCCCTTTTTCAGCATTATATTAGAAGCAGCTTTTAGTTTGCATGACAGAACGTTTGCCGAGAATATAGGAAGTGTTTTGTTATTTGCCGTTGTAGTAAGTACGATGCAGTTATAATTCATAAGCTTATATTTTAGTTGTGTTTGTATTCACCACTATTGCTTGTCTGTGATTGGCTGAGATATTTTTTTCATAACCTCATAACAAACTTAACCTTGGCGAAATGGGGATCTAGAAACTTGAAATTATTCGTCCGCATTATAGAACACCTATAAAAATAGTACTTATGTTTGACGTGCTATATTATGGAAAATAAGAGATTTGTTTTCGTTTTCATGGAGGTATAGCAAAAAAAACTGATCACACATTCTACGAATCTGCTGCGCTTCGCGGTTTCATAGTGATCAGTTGTTGTTTTTCACACCTCCATGAAAACGAAAAGAAATCTCTCCATTCTTTAAATATGTTAACACCACCAACACTATCAATTGGTCATAAACGAATTACAGTCAAACCTGTGCTAGAGACCACGTTTGTTTAGCAATTCCCTGTATATAGCGACCACACTTTTAATTTCTCAATTACTCATTTTCTGCATAAATTACCATGTAATTAAAAACCTCGACTTGTCGACATTTTTAGACATTAGAGACTATAAATGTTCAATGTAACAAGCGCGACAAAGTTCTTTAATAAGGATCATTTAAAGTTGTCGCGTTTCTTTAAAGTCCATAAGTCGATGGCGTTAACAAGATACCGTAGTATTGCATTGTCGGATTTAGAAATGATTCTCGTTTCATTTCAGGGAACAGTTATTGCTTGTTTTGCTATAGGTAAGTTCAAATAAATTTGTTTACTTTGCGAGCAGTTTAGAACCAGATAAATATGTGCATCCTAGCAGTTCTGACATGGACCAGTAGCTTTCGAAATTATTAACAGGAGGATCGTACTTTATGGATGTGTAAAGACTGACCGTTATTTTCATTTATTACAAATATCATGCGGTTGGTTTGTTTGCAGTATGACTCCTATAAGGTGAACTGGCCGAGAGGCTATATTTTGTTGAAAAAAACGTTGGAAATCCAATCAACGAAGCCGAAATTGTGAAATAACTCGATCAACAACAACACGAAAATGGATCACTTGTCCTACAGTATTACTACCATACTCAGTTACAACATCATGTGGTTGTTTGGTTTATAGGTTATTGCATCTGTATGGGAATATATTGTGTTGGAATAGATCCTTCGTCTGAGTTCTCAAAGACTCCGCCGAAGGAACGAGTCCCAACACAGAAGTTGTCCATAATCATGTAATAACCTAGTTATTGTATAATTTGATATTGGCTATTTAAAATGTGTCGTTTATTTGTGTTTTTACCACTTCGAGCATTTAGACAAAATGGTGTGTAATGCTTTTTCTAACAGTCGATTTAATTAAATCTCGTGTATTCTGATATTAACGCCGGGATATTTGTTTTATTTATTTCGATTTAGATGCCCCTTTTGACCACATCTTCTATTGTTTGCAATGAGAAACTTCACATCTGAGAATGACAACAATAATCAGAAGACATACCTTTAAAACAATCATTTGCCTGTCCATCCTAGCAGCTGTTAAAACCCTTTCTTTATCATGTGTAATTAAGATATACTCATATTGATCGTCAACGACAATGAAAACAAATGTGCAGCGAATCTACAATCGAGCAATATTACAATATTACAATATTACAATATAACGTCATAAATTACGTATGTATTCACACACATCCAGCGCTATAAATAAACCTGATTTGTTTTTATATGCCTATTGATTTTCACTGCCGTGTTTATCTTAACACAATTTAAATATTGCTAGCTTGTCTTTAAACTCATCAAAGGTTGGGCGGGAGCGCTTTGTTACGTTATATTATGGAAATTGTTATATCCTTAGCGAAACGTGAAATATATCTGATCATAATATCAAACTATATATCGAAGTATTTAATATCCACAGATGCTGCATCTTTTTTTTTCTGATGAAAAATTAAAGGGAAAATATCAAAGTATACAATAAGGTTTTATATTTCTTTGTATTCATTTGTATGTTTGGGTTTTGTTATTTACATAGCCTTTGTGCATTCTTGTTTTTTTCAACATTGTTCTTTTTTATTATGTGTTTGTTCCAGGTTTATCTTTATGGGGTCTGTATCAAGCCAATGCGATGTCCGATATTAACTGTACATTCATACAGATTCTAGTATTTAGTGCCTTAATTGTAGCTGTAGATCCAGTAGCAGTAAGTATTATTTTAATATTCGATAAAAACAAATGAAAAGAGGGTTATCTTATTTTGTTCCATATATTATCGAATGTTATTGTCACTAGAATACATCTATAATGAGTATCTTCACCAACATGGGGATATTTTAAGAAAGCTGTATAGATAAAAAAAAAAGCATTTTAAGAAAGCTGTATAGATAAAAAAAAAGCAGCCACTATTAATATTAAACATTTCCCACTTTCAAAATATCTGCAGATAATGACCATGAAAGCACCTATGCAAACATATGTAAACTCTCTATTAAATAAATTTGATTTATTGAATGGAAATAAAAACGTTCTGAAATATTCAGAGAAATGCTCATTGTGACCAATGTCTCCGGTTACGACAACGTTTTTATAAGCTCTCGGCTGCAAATGCATCAAAACGGGTCTGAAATTGGGAAAGTAATAAATGACATGATAAAGGAAGATCTTCGTATGTATCTTCTTATTCTAATCGGGGTAAAAACATAACATTTCTTAAACTAATTAATATATGACACCCGTTCTTATTCTGTGTGATATCGTGTATTGTTCTTATATTAGTTATACGTTTGTATTTTGCTAGGTGTACTGTAAATGGTTGCAATTGAAATATTTTGTATTGTTTTGTATTATCGGAAAGGGATAATATGTGTTCTATTATCCATATAACACTCCTGCATAAGCAAACATAATAACTAATCTACCTCTGTATAATTGAAATACTTGTAGGTGCTAGCTGTCTTTCAAGAGGTAGGCGTGAATGATCAATTGTACTTCATGGTTTTTGGGGAGTCTCTTTTAAATGGTGAGTCGCATTTGGTCACAATATCTGCATCATTGCTTTAAAAAAAACACATTATGATGACAACAATAACCTTTAGTTCGTTCAGCCTCCATCTATAGTTTTAATGAAATCAATTAAATAACGTGTATGAATATCTAAACTCTTCATGTTCAATTGTAACACTGTAAAGCACAAGTATTCCAAACAAAACATTTCCCAGGCAATTAGCTACATAAACTAGTTTTAGCCATTTGGTAGAAAACGAATGTTGCTAATCAAGATGATTTTTGACAATCCTTAGAAAGAATCGGAATGACCGAGGTTTGAGGATCAGTATTTCCAAACATAAATTATTCGTTACGTTTTCAAATATATTGTAATTGGATGCA
Organism: Clinocardium nuttallii; assembly: GCA_031471495.1. Classification (NCBI taxonomy): domain Eukaryota; kingdom Metazoa; phylum Mollusca; class Bivalvia; order Cardiida; family Cardiidae; genus Clinocardium; species Clinocardium nuttallii. The sequence continues at coordinate 9,497 of JAUELF010219192.1, forward strand.
CATGTACATTGTTGTTACACGTGTTATTACAAGTTTGTCTCGGCGATTGAAAGAAAGATATTTATATTCATATTATAATTATTCATCGGTGTTGCATTGTTTTTCAGACGGTGTTACAGTAGTTTTATATAATGTTCTACAGATATTTAATAGAATGGAGGATTTTGGTGCTGCAGAGGTAAGCTACTTGGTCGTTGTTCCTTTAATCCCTTTATTATATGCTTTTCGGTGGAAAATCCTTAAATCTTCATTCCGCCTGCAGCAATAATTCCCCTTATTACATTATTGTCAATGGAATAGCTAGAAATAACAATGAATTATATTCTCATCATAACTTAATGTTTCAAAGAGTGATGTGCTTTCGAAAAAAACTATCATTTAATCGTATATACTCCCTTTATTAGAAACGAACAGGGTTGATAGAGTGTGTTTTATTTGTTTAAAGAAAATTACGATGTTACATATTTCTATTGATTAATTTGCAAACCCCGTGAATATATTATAATTATATTACAATACATAGATCAGCCGTGTGTTCCATAGTCACGCAACTGAAAACTCAAAACGCAAAACCTATATAGGTTTCGTCGAAAAAGCGTGCATTTGTCGGTCAACGAAACCTTGTTCTACCGGTTTTCATTCATAAAACAGATAAATTTCGTTCGGTTCGATGAACATAGCTCAAAACTGTTTACGTTGTGTTTACTATGGAGCACACGGCTGAGATCATACTTTATGCCACGCCTATCGTCATGCATCACAAACAACCCAACCATTGATCGTTAAAAACTACCCGGTTCTCATGCATCACATGGCTTCTATTAGTGATGCAGAAACCCCGTTAGGCAGTCGAGTGTACCGGACAAAACATGTCGATTTTGTATTGGCTAAAATCCAGCATCTTTTTTTTTATATTGGATCTATACATTATTGGGTATGTAAGATAGTTGATATATGCGGTCAATGGTGTTTGCAGTGGATTATGAAAATACCTTGTTGACGTCAAATGGTTTATTTCGTTGACTGATCACGTGAGCCTAGCCACTGGGAACAAACATATATAAGTTCCCTTGTTATCATTCTATGAAACAAATAAATGTCATCTAGTAAACGTTCTAATTGCAGGTCTTTCTTGGTATAGCCAAGTTTGTTGTAGTTGTGGTGTGTGGTGTTTTGATTGGTGTTTTTTGTGGGTTGACATCATCGTTTATAACAAAGTACACCAATTCGGTAAAAGGTAAGCAGAAGACTATTCTAATTTCAGATTGTTGAAATATTCAGTTTAGAAAATCTCAGCCGGTTCGTTTTGCATGATTTGATATCCTTATTTGACCCTCTAACCCTAAGTTATGGATACTTTTAATCCTTTGAATGCAACGAATTATGTTGGGTTACCACATAATAAGATTTGGTTGATTAATAAGAGGGATATTATGGGGATGTTATAGAGACTAGAGCTGTATACCACTCCTTTTGTGGACAGCTGCGTTCGGAGGTTATATATAATATTGATATACATGTAATTGTTTGTTACTCATTTATCTTACGATTTTAGACGAAGGCGCGTATTCGTATGGAACGCACATACAAGATGTAATCATCAGACTGCGGAAACTAGCATTAACTTGTACACGGTAGAACGGCTTTGCAGATGAGTATGACAGCCTTGTGGAAATGTATCATAAATCTTCTGAAACTAAAAGTTATCATAATTTGTCTAAAGTGTCCACGAATATTTCAAAGTGTACAAAAAATCCAATTTGACCTTGCTGTTTATTTTATTTTTCAGTCGTTGAACCGATCATTATTTTTGGGTTTGCCTATCTATCCTACGTTTTATCCGAGCTCTTTGAATTTTCCGGAATTATCAGGTGAGATACCCCAAACAAAAACAAAGCTGAATTGTTTTTGTGGGGGAGGGACTTCAGAAAATAACTCGTTAATAACTTAAGAGTATAATCATAACTGATATAATCGCAAAATAAACCTTTTCCATATACAACACATTTTCAGCAGACGATATTGAAAACGTTAGTACACAACTATGATAACTCTCTTTAAATGAAAGCATAATTATCAAAAAGCGAGGAAAATAGTGTGAATTAATGAACAATCTCTTCTTTTGCCCTAATGTTTTCAAGAATATCACTTTATGTATATTCACTTATTATATTAAGTACTTTAATTATATGTTTTTGTTAACTATTTCGATTACATATGTACACAATGTTAAAATCTTCACACTTGGCGAGTTTAGCATAGATAATTAATTTTAACTTCTTTTGTCATAATGTTTTCAAGAATAACATTTTATGTATATTCACTTACTATAGTAAAGTAAGTATTTTATTTATAGTTTGTGTTTACTATTTCAATTACATTTAAAACCTTTACAATTTATATTGTTTAATATAGAAATGAATTTTAACATTTGCGCCGTTTCACTAGAAAACAAACATTGTGGAATATGCGTGAAGTATCGACCCGAATCAGCATAAGCAGGCTAATCCGGACAGATACTTTTCGCCTTCTGTGGATTCTCTGTTTCGGGAAGCATTACTCTATACCTCTATACCCATGAGAAGGAATGTGTCGACCCGGATTAGCCTGCAGGGGCTGCAAGCTGATCTGGATCTATACATTACGCAGAGAGCATAACGTTGGTTTTTCTCGCGGGTCGGCTCATTTTAGGTTTGTAATAATATATATTAATATCAACCTCTCTTTTGTCTGGTGTTCCATTTTAATATCGGACATTTCAAAAGATCTCGATTAATATACTTTCTTTCTTTGCAGCATGGTAGCTTGTGGTGTGTTACAAGTGCATTACGCCTTCCATAACATTACGAGTAAATCCAAACTCGCAGTTAAATTCTTTGCCAAAGTGATGGCGTGAGTATACTTTTTTGCTTTAAAGCTGTTATTCTTTCAATAAGGGTCTAGACCAGGTAGCTCAGTCGATAGCGATGCAGACTGTCAAGGTATTGTGAATTCGATCCCAAGCTTGGCCAATATTCTTTCTGAAGTTTGGCAAAAGTCACCGTGACAGGCTACACTCGTCTTCCACCAATGTGCTCACAATCGTCGAGGAAAAGCAGCCAGTTGCTAGGAAAGTATGTTGTGTGGAATACGTGTGGAATACGTGTGTGAGAAAGCCAGAACATACATGAGAAGGTCAACTGGCCGCCGTGATATTACTGAATTATTGTTGAATACGGCGTTTAATCCCAATCAATCTATATTTCAATATGCGCCATGCTTCACATGCACACAAAATTATGTGCGTCATTTAACACTTTATAAACGAAAACAAATATTTAAAAGATTCATACATTTACTGTTGTATTATGGTTAAAACAAATGTGTTATAGGTAATTGGTGTATTGGGTATAGTTGCCACTTTTCCTGAATACTATGTATGTTGTTTTATTGTAGGACGGCGAGCGAAATTGTTATATTTCTCTTCCTGGGAATTGTGACGGTTGATCCGAACCATGACTGGAACACCGGATTCACATTGTGGACACTGCTCCTCTGTATTGTGTGGAGAATGATCAGTGAGTTGATCCCTTAAACATTACCAAAATACAGGTCATCTTTATGCATCTGCAGTAGCATCCTCGATACCCAGGCTATACATAACATATATGATACCCTGGGCAAATTGGCTGGGTACCGATGATGCTGCAGTAGAAGCGCTTGGAAACATGCAGGCGAAAACATGCACAATCTCTGTAAAAGAACGTACATGTATGATATGCACTATCGATAAATGCTGATTCATTCACAACACTCTTCACATTCGCGAAGTCAGGTCTGAAGCTGCACTGTTCATATATAAGTCAAAGAAGCATTGTAGATTTCCCTGTCATACAATGCACATTTCGGGTTTTTAAATATTGATGTGAACATTGATAGTTTTCTACAATCGCTGCCAAAGGTCATTAATGACTTGCACGAAACAATGCAGATACAGGCGAGACAGATCTTAACGAGCTATCTCTCCTCCTGAAAGCTGCATTGTTTGCCTTTATAACATTTTATTTTACCAACATTTTAATTGAACGACAAATACAGTGGTCCAATTCTCAAATGGAGTCGACTATATGAAATTTGGCAGTGAAAGAGTTAAAACCCAACTCTCATGTTGGTTTTTATATTATTTACTAAGATAAAGGGGGTGGGGGGGTATCAACATCGCTGATTTTAACTTTTGTCGAAATGTGTTCTATTGACGTTTGCTGTTTTTTCTTGTTACATAATGAATACATTTGTGTATTCACAAACAGTTCGATATATACTTTAAACTGAATACGCCATTATGTATGGGGGAGATCCCAAATATTAACCTACATCACGAGAATCTAACCCGGATCGTTCAGGCCAAACGGTCGGCACAATAACTCTGAGCCCCATCGTCTCCCAAGCTGTCAGTACATTGATATCCTTTTAAAATGTTGACAATGCGTCAAATATTCTGTACAATCTTATCTCGTTTCAGTTGTATACACCATTTCATTTGCAATCAATCGCTTCGACGCTGGGCGAATCCGAAAAATTAGATTGGACGAAATGTTTATGATAGTAAGTATACCCCGGACACGGTATTTTGGCTGATTGATTGTTGTGTGTGAATCACTCCAATGATTTGTAAGATATGCTACTTAGAACAAATACTCCTTTGCTATTGGCCTGGCCATACCAAAGACGTAATGGCAATAACGGCTTTCCCTTTTTGGCACTCAGTAAGCCATGATATCTTAAGAAAAGTTTTTCCTTTCTGTTTTTTGTTTTATTTATTAATATTGAGTGGTTATGTAACTACAATGATTTGTAAGATATTTTACTTGGAACAATACTTCTTTGCTACTGGCCGGGTCATACCGAATACCTATGGTAATGGTAATAATGGATTTCCCTTCTTGGCGCTCAGTGAGCAAGAACAATATTTTCCTCTGGGTTTTTTATTATTATTATTATCACTTAGTAGTTATGTATGTATGTATTTAAAAACATATTTTCTCTTACAGAGTTATGGCGGTTTAAGAGGGGCAGTGTGTTTTTCCTTAGTAGCTTTGATTGATCCAGCAGAAATCCCTAAAAAGAACATGTTTCTCACCACAACTATTTTTATCATCGGGTTTACCGTATTCATTCAGGTAAATAAACATTTTCCCTGATATAAAGTAATTAGTAAACCTCTTTTAAAAGAGACAGGCGTATAACACACATACCTATACTATAATAAAAGAAATGAAGACAAAAAAACCCAGACCCATGGGCCATTATGTCACTGTTAAGAATAATGATGTGTACACAATGTGAACATTTCACTGTTCAAACGGATCAACACTAATGTCAAAATCGTAATGTCTATTGTTCGTTGGTCAAAAGCAACTAAAACTACATATATACCAAGTATTACTAAAAGTCAAATCTAGGCAAAGACATATCGATCTGATTCTATTTTACTAGCTTGATTGATCGATTTGAATTAATTAAACGTGGAATTAAACGCATACATCACGGCGACCAGTTCACTTAATGTGTGTTCTTAAGGTAGCCAAATGCCTCGTCATCTAATTAGTGACGCGCATGAATGGATTAACGAGATTACCACTGTCCCTATCTACTATCTAGCGAACCCACAGGCAAGGGAACGGGCTTGCCATCATCAGCGGCGAAAGAAGACCCTGTTGAGGGCTTTCCCGCACATGTACTCCATACAACATTCTTTGCATGTAACTGGCCATATTCCAACAGATAATATTAAGCCACAGATTGGAAGACGAATGACGCTAATGAAAATTGTCAATCAGCGGTAAAATAAAATGCCCTAGTCGGGGTTCAAACTCACGAGCTAAATTGATATTCCATGTCGTTTTATACTTAGGCTTTCGCGGTTCGACTACTTAAGTGAGCGTATGAATAGCTTAAGTGGTAGAACTTTGGAGTTAAGTTACAATCTTACTGTATTGGTCTACCTGCGCCTGATTCAACCAACCCTACTCAGCGCTAAGTAATACTTAAATACTTATAAGCATATTTCAATTTTTTTGTTCCTCTAACAAAAATGCCTAAATGTTCCATTTCTAAACAGGTATTGTGTGTAAGCAATGTAAACTATTGATGTCAAATAAGTCATATACTTATAATTATATAAAACGCGTTCCAACCTTATTGCAGGGCGGAACAATCAAATTCCTAGTAAAGAAACTCAGAATTACTCTGGCTTCAAAAGACAAAGACATGAATCTCAATGAAGAACTCGCAAATCATGTAAGTATGCGAGTTCTGAATACTTCTTTATTCCTATGTATCGTGGGGAGTGAATATGTTTTTGGTATTAGGTGTGATGGACGATAATAATAGAGATGTGCGACAGAATGGCCATAAATCAGTTTTTGTTTCGTGTTTTATTGCGGTTTTACGCCGTTCTCTACATTATTTCAGTTCAATCACGGCAACTGTTTATTTATTCATGATCATCGGGTTAACCAATGAGTACTAGGCTAGGATATGTGACTTGTCCAAGCGCACCCCACCATGACCGACCACATCACCTCGACTTGGGATCAAATCCGGGAGGCCCTAGTCAAAATCCACGACGCCAAGCTCTAGGCCATTCCTCACAAATTAGTGTTACAGTGTATTTGAACCAAGATTTGTGGTAATCACTTGCTCTTATAGGTATAGAGATGTTTCAGGAATATGCCGTCACCAAACAAAGTTAAATTTGTTTCTCTTAGTTTGAGTCATAATTTCTAATGGTGTTTCTTTGGAATACGCTTTTGTTTTCATATTGAATCAGTCTTGAAGGCATGTTGTATGCAATCATGTGCATTGTTTGTTGATCCGATAGGATGTATTCGACTGTTGCTCTCATGAAATATGCTCCCATTGTTCCAATATTAAATTAGTATGTTGACGTCAATATAAAATTGTATTTGTTTCTCCTTTGTTGACTCAGTATTAAGCATACGCTATTAGTAAATGTTAATCAGACATGAAGTCATTGTGAATACAATACAATTCAATTAAATTCAATTGTATTAGGCAAAATCAGCATATACACGCCTTTTGCCAATAGTAACGGTGAACAAATATTGCTAGAAACAAGAAAGCATACAAACAATATAAACATACCCACAAACCTTTTTAATTAGATGGAAAATTGATTACTTGATCATATATAACACCATGGTATAACAGACAGAACATTGTCTATTATTTTGTAATATATGTAAACAAAAATCTGTTTTTGCATTTGCATTGTTATTGTTTGTTGATCCGGGATAGTGTATTCGACTTGTCACTCTAGTAAAATCTGCTTCCGCAAAGATCCACGCTAGTAGAATACAACCTTACGGCTTGACAGGCTTTGTCAATATATATATTGTCTGTATCACACCAGGTTGTAGACCACTTGATGGCCGGAATTGAGGAGATAGTCGGCTATACGCATGGGAAACATCACATCAAGGTACAACCATTTAACTGTTGACGACAACACAATAGTTTGACATAACCACATAATGTGCATACTGTGGTATTTTACATTTTAAAACCTTTTGGGAAAGTATGCAGGAAAAACTATGGAAAATCTCTCATGATAAGTAAGAGTTAAACTAGATTTGAGAATATTATGACATACTCGGAAAACATTGCTCAATTTCTCCATTTGCCAAAACGTTTTCAATCGTAGCCTGTCGCAAAGAAAAACTTCATTTGTCGTCTGTATCAGAAAAAGGAGTTTATATAACAAGCCTCGAATAATGACAAACTTCATATCCACCTTGGTAAATAAGCTGTAATGTGTATTTTTGTTTTATAACACATATACTACGAAGCTTTATTTATTTAAATGTTCGAGGTATAAGAACGTTCACTATCGCCCCTGTGGGGATTAATTTGAATGCGTAATATGTCTTCTTTATCAGAAGGAGTTAATATAATTTAGCCCGAACAGTGACACAAACCGTATCCACCTGGGTTAATATGCAGTACTGCTTATTGTTGTTATATTACACATATATTACGAAGATTTATAGAAATGTTCGGGGTGGAGCAAACTCATTTTCCCCCTTGTGAGAACACAATCAAAAGCGTCATATGTCTTCTATATCAGAAGGAGTTTATATTATTAACCTCGAGATATGACAAAGACCATATCTCCCTGGGTCAATATGTTGTACTGGGTATGTATGGTTTTTCATATAGTTTACAAAGATTTATAGAATGTTTTGGTATGAAAACAATCACTATCCCCTTTGTAGGAAATAGTTCTAGTGGGTTATTATAAGTTGCCAAGAAGATGTTAAACAATTTAAATGTATATGAGACGTCCCGCGAGAAAACCAACAGTATTGCCGATGCGTTATGTATCTACCCCAAAAGCTAGGTTATAATCGGGCAACTATCCAAACACTAGTGCACTTCAGTCTTGCAGAATACTTGGTTGATGGCAATTGGAACCGGGTCAAGTTTTAAAGTAGTTACCTTTCATTGTTAACACATACCCGAATCTTTGGGTAAGTTAACTCTGGGGATGAAGTCGTTTGCACTTATTTAATTATTCAGTCATATCACGGCGGTCAGTTTACCTTCTTTGCTTCCTTGCTTATTTATACCAATTCTTTTTCCACATATACTGTTAGATAATTGGTATAAGACGAAAAACCCTTATCAAAGTGACTTTTGTCAGCGTCGGAAAGAATGCTGGCCGAGCCGGGGTACGAAGTCACAACCCGAATTCTTGTTAAAACGAACGTGTCTCGAATCAACTCGCGTCAACGCGTGTTGGCTCGGGAGCTAATGCCAAATACAGTCTATTTATTGTTCCCATTGTCATTTATTTATAAACTGTGAACATATAAATAAAACTATTAAAAATGTATTTTTACTCACAGGAAAAACTGGACCATATAGACGATCACTTTATTCGTCCTAGACTGTTGAGGAACGCAACGTCGACGGAACTGGAGGGAATATCTCATTACTATGAGAAACTTATGATGAAGTGAGTTCTCTCTCCATTTCATGTCCTTGCTATTTGACACGACATGACGGGACTTGATTCTGATATGAGCCGTTCCATGAGAAAATCAACATTATGGACTCTGCGTAATGTATCGACCTGGATAAGCCTGCGCATTCCGTGCAGAATAATCTAGTCCGACACACCCGTCTCAGAGGGATAAAGGTATAGAGTAATGATTCCTGAAACAGAAAATCCACAGGAGGCGATACTTGTATGTCTAAGATAGCCCGCTCAGCACACTTAGGCTGATCCGGGTGGGTACTTTACGCAGAGTCCACGATGTTGGTTTTCTCGTATGTCTGCTCATATTTTCACCTGGTTTATTTGCGATTATAACTGATTGTTTACATTACGCCATGTTTTACCCCACCATGTATTCAGAGAACCTTTCACCGTTTCAAAGTTAAAATTGCAGAACGTCCGCCCTGGTTACAGGAGGTCACGGATTAGGGTCACGGTAAGTCATACCTGAGGCTTTTAAATGGTATCGTGGCTAAATTACCAGTACTGGTCTATTTATTATAACACTATCAAGTCACTCGTAATGTTAACCCTGCAGTCATAGGCGCCAATGGGAGGAGGAAGCCATTACAACCAAGTGTTTTGCTATAACCTGGCCGGGTATTGGTCCCTTGATTTCCCACACTCGAGTCAAGTGTTCTACTACTACACCACCGACGCTGTATATCGTGGCGGTATTTTTTTTTTAAATTTAATTAAATTCTATTTCAGAGAGCATTACAAAAATCTACACCTTGGTGGTGCCAAACTGCCCCACGTGAAAACAGAAATGTAAGTCGATTAACACTTATGTATTGGTATATTGTTTAAACTTAGATAAGCGAATACAATTCCTCATAGAAAACAGAAATGTTAAACAGAAGTGTAAGTCGTTTAACACGTTTGTATTGGTATATTGTTTAAAAATAGATAAGCGAAGACAATTCTTCATTGAAAACAGAAATGTAAGTCGTTTAACACGTATGTATTGGTATATTGTTTGAACTTAGATAAGCGAAGACAATTCTTCATTGAAGACATAAATGTTAAACAGAAATGTAAGTCGTTTAACACGTATGTATTGGTATAGTGTTTGAACTTAGATAAGCGAAGACAATTCTTCATTGAAAACATAAATATTAAACAGAAATGTTAGTCGTTTAACACGTATGTATTGGTATAGTGTTGAGAACTTAGATAAGCGAAGACAATTCTTCATTGAAAACATAAATGTTAGATAGAAATGTACTTTTGTATTGAAAGCATTGGTTGATAAGTGACTGAATTTCAGCTGAAAACAGAAATGTAAGTTCGCTTAATTTACACCAATGTCTTTTCCATAGAGTTATGACATCGGGTCAGTCAATTCAATTCCATTCTAACAAATCAAAATTAAACGTTTTAACCGTTTGATATTAGAACGTATTTTTCTGTTTAGCAAACAGCAACACAATAACGACATATGACTTATAAAATGGTTTATGTAGTCACTTGCCGAAGTGTGATATATCATATAATTTATCACGCCTTTATCCTTCCTTGCGTTTGTTAACGAAAGGCATATAAAGTGTTATCAGGTTTATTTTTTGTTTTTATAGTCGACACTTGGACAGTGAACTTGCATTGGACCAACTTGTTCAAGACTCATCTGAACGCGAGGAACATAGGACTCATGGTAAGTATGTTATTGTACGCAAACCAATCGTCTATACACGACTCTTCAGCAGTCAGCATTTGTAAATAAAAACAAACATGTGGATATGGAGGAATTGCTCTTCACCTCTTTCTATAAGACACTTTCTTTCAAGTTTTCAAATATTACTATTTATGTTAATGTTATTATGATATAATTTCTAATATATTTGTTTATATTATTATCATGAGGCTAAACATTGCTATTATCATTATTATTATTTTTATATTTGATGTAAATATTATTATTTGTATCATCATCATCATTTGTATTATTATTATTATTATTATTCATTATTATTATAATTATTATAATTATTATTTATTATTATTATTATGTTCATTACTATAATTAATAATACTATTGGTATTACACTAATTATTTCATACAGAGGACCTTATCAATTCACGAGAGGAGGAACATAGAACTATGAATGAGAGTCACGGCAGCAACGTCCATAAATTCTTCTCACATACGATGCACACAGTCCGTAGTGTAAGTTGCATTTACTCATAATAAGGCGGGCTTAACGACAATCTATGTTACTAATAATCGGTTGGGCTTTACGACAGGTGTTTGTGTACAGTATTTCTGTTTAATAAAGGGTTTAATGGATGTTTTAGTGCAGTTATAAGAGTATAACACAACATTGACAAATTACTCAGCAAATAATGCACGAATAATATTATGTCAGCTGTGTTATTTGGCAATTTCGTTCTATACTTAAATAATTGCACAAAGACATACATTTAACCCTTATGATTGCATTTTCGGTGTGTGTGTGTGTGTGAGGGGGGAGGGGGTGGGGTATCGTTAACCAAATAATTGTTTAAAAATTGGGATATCTTTGCTATGTAACAAGTAGTTCCATGACCTGGTCATGTGATAAATATCGTTCATCGGAAAATAAACACAATTCCTTTTAGTCACGTGATCCCTTTTATACTTATCAAATCGAGCGATTTAGAGTGAATTTGAAGCAACTAAAATGATATAACAGTACAGTGCATACTGAATGCGTAAGAAAACGAAAGGAGAATCAAGGAGAAATCAGCTTTAACTTTCTCTCTTATACATATTAAAACTTACTTCGCTGTGTGAGTTTTACTTCATTTGTTTTATTTTGGTCTTTACGACATTATCAAATACGCTTCTATTAGATTACGCTGACAAGTCATGTAATGCATATAGACAAATATAGAATTTCAAACGCCACATCAATATAGTTCTCTCTCACATGTTACATATTGTCAGCATGCGGAATTGATTTCATTAGCTCTTCTTCGGACTTACTGCTACCCATTTCGCCAAACACGGGTATTTTTAGCCTGGTTGTTTCTCAAGCAAGGGAAATACATTTTTGTGATATTGAGGTTCTAGATTAATCTTAAACTATAATTATCTCCCTTTGACAAATAAAAAGTCATATAGTTGTTCCAAAAGTCGTCTACAACTGACCCTACACTTTTAAATATTATATACAATCGGAACCCTCGGCAATCACCGCTTCTGTATCTCGTTTATGGTTATTGGTTATCTCCCTTGGTGCTACCTATCGATTTGGGTCAATTTGATTGGCTGACATAGAGGTCAACCTAAGACGACCTCTTCTAGGCAGTCATCAAATATGTGAGAGCGTTTGCTTTTGCAACGCAAATTATGTTTGGTTTGTATGTGATTCGACTTTTGTGTAACACTTATGATATCTTGAATGATGTGTGTTGGAATAATTTACCATTTTATTTCCATAAATATAATTATCCTTCAACTATTCCACAGAGACTCCACCTGAAGGTACACGACAAGAACATGGTACACGACCACACACACCATCTTCTGACATATTTGAGGAAAAAACACAAGAAGAACAAACAGCTGTCACAACTCATCAGCCTTAAATACGGTCACCACGTCATTCCATCTGTTGCCGATTTTGAACAGGAGAGGAGTGAAAGCCAGGTATTGTCCTGAATATTTGAAACGTCAGGGATGGGTTTTATACGGATGTCTGTCTGCATATCATTGTTTGTTTTATATTTCCAATGGGCTAAGTCTATGTGGAAAAGCAGACAGTTGCTTGGGAAGATTGTTGTGTGGAGTACTGGCGTGAGAAAACCAGGAAATACGTGTGAAGGTGAAATGACCGCCGTGATATGACTGAGAAATTGTTAAAAACGTCGTTAAACACCAACACATTAATCAATTAATTGTTTTCTATTTTGGTAATCAGGGTTAAACGACGAAAGTCAACTATAATCGTTAGTCACAATATGTACATGTGTAGTGAACTGATTGAATATTTGCTGTTTTACGCCGCTTTCAGCACTAGTTCAGTTATATCACTGAGTTTCCTGGAAAAGTAACCAGTCCTACTACTGGTCCATTTATATATGTATCCTGACACAGGCCAGTCAGTCGTTAAGCTAACCCCGAAACCATTACTACCTATTTTTAAAGTATTATGTTATGACCGGGCCGGGGATCGAACCCGCGACATCCCGCACCTGAGTCGGATGCTCTACATGTAGACAAAGGCAGTCCCATGTTTAGTTAAAGTCGAAAATACAAAACATGAATGATAACGAGTGGTTCTTTTGGTTGCTTCCGTTAAAATATAACTTCGACGCCAATGTCAATATTAATGTTTCTGCAAACAATACAGATGCGGATGCATTTTAGTTAACAAAATATCCCAAAAAACATGAACAATTTAGTCTTAATGGCAGTTTTGCATTATACTTATCATTTGCTATAAATGAAACATTTCTTGTCTACAAACACATATATAGATCTGTCATTATCATGACGTTGTATTACTTTATGTTTAATGCGTTATTTATGTGATTGTTTTTTGAAATTGAATCAAATTGCTAACAGTAATACTAATAGCCCTTCACGTGTTCTTAAGTACACCATTACGTTTTCAATTGAACGTCTAGCTCTATAAAGGTCGAATATGTTTGATATATGGTACACTTACCAAGTAAGCTTATTCTTAAGCTTTTCACCCAGTTCAGTTTTTGTTTGTCCGTTTGTTTGTTTAATTTGTGTTTTGTGGCACCTTCAACAATATCACGGCGATACGTCGGTAAGTTACATGTACTACTGGTCTATTTATCCTGACACCTTCGAGTCCATTGTATCACGGCGATACCTCGGTAAGTTACCAGTACTACTGGTATATTTATCCATACACTGGCGTGTCAGTTGTATCACGGCGCTACGTCGATAAGTTACCAGTACTACTGGTATATTTATCCATACACCAGCGCGTCAGTTGTATCACGGCGATACCTCGATAAGTTACCAGTACTACTGGTCTATTTATCCATACACCAGCGAGTCAGTTGTATCACGGCGATACCTCGATAAGTTACCAGTACTACTGGTATATTCATCCATGCACCAGCGAGTCAGTTGTATCACGGCGATACCTCGGTAAGTTACAAGTACTACTGGTCTATTCATCCATACACCAGCGCGTCATTTGTATCACGGCGATACCTCGATAAGTTACCAGTACTACTGGTCTATGTATCCATACACCAGCGAGTCATTTGTATCACGGCGATACCTCGGTAAGTTACAAGTACTACTGGTCTATGTATCCATACACCAGCGAGTCAGTTGTATCACGGCGATACCTCGGTAAGTTACAAGTACTACTGGTCTATGTATCCATACACCGGTGAGTCAGTTGTATCACGGCGATACCTCGATAAGTTACAAGTACTACTGGTCTATGTATCCATACACCAGCGAGTCAGTTGTATTACG
>JAUELF010219193.1:0-14042 GCA_031471495.1 Clinocardium nuttallii
CAACATTGAATCGTAACATCGATCGGCTTGATAGCAGGAACTCAGGGTTTAGTACCCCCCCCCCCCCCCCCCCGCCCCCCCGGGGGGCGCGAGTTCGATCCCTGACCGAATACTTTGAAAATGGTATAAATTGCTGCACTTCTTGGCACTAAGGGTTCGTCGGGTAAGCATTGCGATTGACTGGTTGGTAGTAGTACTTGTAACTTACCCAAGAAAACCCGTGATATAGCTGACAAATTGTTAAACGCGGCGTAACACACCAAAACAAGCAATCAATTCACCAATACTTTTATAATTTTACAGATGTTATGTTATATGTTCTATCTAACATAATTATGTACATTTCAATTAAAAGCCGATAAGCCGTAACCCTGTCCCTTTACAATGAATCTTTAGCAAAACGACTTTGAAAAGATCCTGGCAAAATCATTGACAATCTTTCAAACATTAAGTATAAATATTGGAAAGAGCTGAAAACAATGTGGTAAACGGATAAATTACTCAATCTGAGCCATATTTCTTTTTTACACACAATGTTTTCAAACGTCAACATCGCTCTTGGCAATTTCTACTCCTTCCACAACACTTCTAACATAAGAAATAAAACAAATGAACAAAAATAATTTATGAAATGACCCTTATTTAATCAAATTGAAAACGTTGTGACAAAAAAAGAAACTGCTCATTACGAGCAATCTCTCCTCTTACATCAATGTTTTCAAAAAAAATCTTCTGCTATAGAGGCGACAAAATGCCATTTTTAAACGGTTAAGAACTTAAATACCATGTGAAGTAAACGGTTGTAGAGTTATTAATTTTTTATCTATACATGCATTTCCGTGAAAGCTAACCGATAACAAGGAACCGTTGTTATTTCATATCATAATACCTGCTATTACAATCAGAACACAGCCTCATCGGATTTAATCTGTGGCAAATGTTAGGGCACATAGTGCGCTTCGGTGATGAGCGTTTGTTTTACTTTCTTCCGTGATATTTGGATATATATATAATATTAATTGCTTGTACGATACGTGAGTATTTTTAAAACACTGGCTTCTCTTTTTAGACTTGTTCGCATATTTTTCTGATTTGATCAGATAACTTAAATATGTAGTTCTTAATAGTCATTTACATAATCAGCTCCTGTTAATGCTAAGTCATGTTTAACACTTCGGTGAATTACATTGCCTGAATGCATATTTTCTTCTTATCAAGTAACATGATGCATTTTTTCAAGGACATGCAGATAAACTTGTTTGCTTAAGATGTTGCCTGGTCATCATATGATAAGTCGGTATTTTATATGTCATATAAAACGTTTTTTACTGAAGCCTATAGCCGTAGAGGCATTGATAAAGGGTGTGTTAACACACATATTTGATCATCAATATTTCCCTAATTACTCAATCGTTACTACGTTGTGAGTATTCATGACCCTTCTTTAGTACTCACATCATATGGTTTAGAAATCATACGTTGATAGTATTCAAGACCCTTTTTTGAGTACCCACATCATACGGTTTAGAGATTATACGTTGTGAGTATTCATGGCCCTTCGTTTGAGTACCCACATCACACGGTTTAGAGATTATACGTTGTGAGTATTCATGACCCTTCGTTTGAGTACCCACATCATATGGTTTAGAGATACCACGTTGTGAGTATTCGTGACCCTTCGTTTGAGTACCCACATGGCACGGTTTAGAGATTATACGTTGTGAGTATTCATGACACTTCGTTTGAGTACCCACATCATATGGTTTAGAGATCCCACGTTGTGAGTATTCATGGCCCTTCGTTTGAGTACCCACACGACACCGTTTAGAGATTATACGTTATGAGTATTCATGGCCATTCTTTTGAGTACCCACATCACACGGTTTAGAGATTATACGTTGTGAGTATTCATGGCCCTTCTTTTGATTACCCACATCACACGGTTTATAGAGTATACGTTGTGAGTTTTCATGACCATTCTTTTGATTACTCATATCATATGGTTAAGACATCTTTCCTTTTGAGTCTTCATGGCCCTTCTTTCGAGTACCCACAACATACGGTTTAGAGATCCTACGTTGTGAGTTTTCATGACCCTTCTTTTGATTACTCACATCACATGGTTGAGACATCATTCGCTGTGAGTATGCATCGCCCTTCTGTTGCGTACCAACAGCATATGGTATGTAGATCATATAGGGAGTGGATAACATGAACTATGATTCCTGAAACAGAAAATCCACATGAGGCGAACAATGTAAGTCCGGATGAATGCATGCGCGGCATGCTTCGACTGATCCGGCTTAATACTTTACGCAGAGCCCACACTGTTGGTTTTCACACGGGACTCGATATTTTCAAAATAGTTTGCTGGATTTTGTTCTGAGTCGGAAAGGGTTCTGTAATAAAGGTCATTATTTCACGCTACATTAGTCAGGATAAATAATCACCACGACCTGATTCCAAACAGCCGTAACAATAATATGTTTCTTCATTCAGTTACGTCTGTGTGCTATTAACGGTAGATAGTACGAAATGGTATTTTTTACTTAACGATTTGATTAGAGTCACGTTATCTGAAAAGCGACCGTCATAAACTTAAAATAAATAGCAATCACGATGAAGCTGCATGCCTGTTCAGTTAGGTTTTTATCAAGTTTATTATGTTTAACTTCGTTTTCCAACATAATTTCACTTACATCACGGCCGCACAGTTAATATATTATTGATACCTGGGTTAACACACCAGTACTAGGCTAAGAAATGTGCATAAACGAAGATCACTTCACCATGTCCGACGCGAACATGGATCGAACCCGGGACGACCCGTTTAAACATTATTCACTCAACCTAGCAAGATTCCAAATAATCAGTACCAGTCTTCAATATTACGTATATAGCGAACAAAGTAGATTATGATCTGAGGCGTAGGTGCCGGGTGATCTTGACCTGCACTGGTATCACAATATCAGAGTATGGTTTTTCTGTGAACTGACGCATTTGATGTGTAGGTCATGCGCGTTGGATAATATCGGATTTATGTATATACATGTACATATACATTTACAACAATTCAGCCGTTCCGCGAGAAAATCAACATTATGGTCTCTGCGTAAATTATCGACCCGGATCAGCCTAAGCATCCCGCGCAAGCTAACCCGGATATACACTTTAGGATCATTATACTATACCTGTATTCCCGTGAAACGGAATGTGTCGACCCGGATTAGCCTGTGCGGATTGCGCAGGTTGATCTGGATCGATACATTACGCAGATACCATAATGTTGAGTTTCTCGTGTATCTGTTTATATATCTACGTTATAATGTTGTGGAAAAACAGCCAGTTGCTTGGGAAGATTGTTGTGTGGAGTACTTGTGTAAGAAAACCAGGAAACACATAAGTTTGTAAACTGGCCGCCGTGATATTACTGAGAAAATGTTAAAAATGGCGTTAAACCCCAACATGTAAATTAAGTCATGTACCACTAAGGCCCGAGCCCCGACAGCGGCGTGGTATCATGGACGATCCAGGGTTTATTACTCCGATCCTAAACTCGGCCAAACTTCTTTCTCGTGTTTGACAAAAGTCAATGCGGCAGACGTAATTCTCATTCCTCTAATCGGCTAACAGTCTATGTCGAAAAGCAGTCAGTTGCTTGGAAAAACTTTTGTGTGGAGTACTTGAGTGAGAAAGCCATGAAACACATGGATGTGTAAACTGACCGCCGTGATATGACTGAACAGTTGTTGAAAATGGAGTTTAACCCAAATCAATCAATTAATCATTGAATCAATCAACCAATTTGTCAACAAACCAACCAATTAATTAATCAAGCTAAAACACAAATACGTTTCATTACGTAGCATTAAACATTTACGAATATCTAGAATTAACCGATTATAAAATGCTTATTTTTTATTTTTTCCTGTTGCCCTGACGTTTGAAAAGTCATTCGCCAATAACATATTCATCGACATTTTTCACTGGAACGTTATGTATGTTGTGAATGCAGGCCACTAACTGTCCACATGCATTCCCACACACAGACGCTTTCCGATGTCTCTGCAGCAGATGACTTTAGAAAAAAGTGTGGCAAATGAAGAATGAGCAAATCCTCCTTTTTACCGCAATATTTTCAACTTTTTTCAATAATTGCTTTTTCGTTTATATATATATAGTTTCGATATTGTCGCCTAGATGATTTTCAAACCGTCTGCTGCAGACATATTGTATGTGAGAAAGGGATAAAAGCAGACTCTACTCTGCGATAATATTGTATGTGAGAAAGGGTTAAAAGCAGACTCTACCCTGCGATAACATAGAGTAATAATATTGTATGTGAGAAAGGGTTAAAAGCAGACTGTACTCTGCAATAATATAGTGTAATAATATTGATCTCGGTTGAACACATATCTGACAGACTTAAGCTCTTATCTGTTGTTTACTGGTGCGTAACTGGTATCATCAAACGTAATCTTGAAGTCTAACCCTTTCCTACAAATAAACAAACCTACAGCAAACTGCCATTATACATAACAGCAAATATATAGACATTCTCTAGACACGAAAGAAACTTATTTATAACATGTAACCCTTTCCCCCATACAACAAATATGAAGCAAACATCTAGGAAAAAAGATGGAAAACATCTATAAATGAGGGTATTATAACCGAAAAAAAAAGATGAAAAACATTGTGACAAAAGGAGAATTTGCTCGTTTTGAGCAATTCCTCATTTTACCTAAATTATTTCAAAAGTCGTCTGATACAGATGCGTCAAAATGCGTCTACAGGTTTGGGAAATGGTTAACATTGAATACATTGTGATATGAGGAACAAGTGCTCATGGTGAGAACTTTGTCCCTTTGACATAATATTTTCAAACGTTGTCTACTGCATAGTTATTCGTGCAATTTTGAGCAATTTCTTCTTTTGTCACTATGTTTTCAAAAAGCCGTCTGCTGCAGAGGCGTCAGAAAACGGCTATATAAGGGAAAGGAATAATTAGCAATTCCTACCTTTGCGAAAATAATTTCACCTCCATTTAACAATCATATTTTTCATTTACAGATATTTTTAATATTTTGTCTTGATGTTTTCAAAGTCGTCTGCTGTTTTTGTGGAAAATATTCTCATAATACTTGACAACTTTGACTGCGTCCAGACAATTGTGGAAAAATATACAATATGATGTACATGCATTTTTATTGAATTTAAACCATATTTCAATTTTGTTTAACCCATTCCCACATATAACAAATCTGCAGCAGACGACCTTGGAAACATGTGGACAAAAATATAGAAAATTTACTGAAAAAGTTGAAAACATTGTTGCAAAAGGAGAAATTGCTTGTTTTGAGTATATGTGTGACAGGGTATAAGAGCGACGTCAAAGGCAAACGGACAGTAATGTTAACAAGCAACGTGTAGATAAAGATATAATCCTGGACATTCAAACGATTTTATCAGAGTGCAAACTGTGTGTCAGCAGTATATTGAAAGCGCGTGTATGTATGTATGTAATTATAATTATTATACGGAGAACATTGCAGTTCGAAAGCAGATTGCAAGAAAGCGCTGGATTTTCTGGGTCAACACTGGTAGTAAATATCGTAAGAGTATTGCTTTTGTATGATAGTAATTTCCAGCCCGGGTTCGGTGCTAAAACAGCAAGTTATAACGATGTATTGATTAATTACACTCACATCTGTTGAAAAAATAACTTACGGTATTAATGACTTACTTATCATCCATTGATACATGGCTCTTGGGACCATATTAACACAAGTTGCTCATCATGAGCAATTTCGTCTTTTGCCACAATGTGTTTTTTTTTTATCCTTATTCAATTATTATACTTGCATTTGAGACTTTCTATATTTTTGCAAAGTTTTTTGTTTTCGGGAAAGGTTTAAGCTGTTTGTACCTTTCTATGATATATTTAATATATGGAGTAATATAATTTACCAATGTTGATTTTATTTTATCTGTAAGTTTCAATGGCTTATCTGTTCTTTATAGATGCAAACTTAACTTTTATAAATTTTTTTATTTTTTTCCATATTTTTACACTAAATTTTCTTAAAAACCATCTGCTGCAGATTTATTGTAAGTAGCAAAGGGTTGACGTATTTCATAATACAATAGGGAAATATAAATACCAAGATATATGTTAAGTGTGAAAACAGATTTCGCTCTGCGATAAGGTTCTTTGATATATTCATTGATCAAAGCTTCAAAGTTCAAGTTCAAAATCGTCTTTTGGCACATACTGTAAACACATAATATACACGTGTCCAGCGAGAAAACCAACATTATGGCATCTGCGTAATGTATCGACCAAGATCAGCCAGCGCAGTCCGCACGGACTTATACGTGCCGACACATTCCGTCTCATGAGGATAGAGGTATAGAGTAATGATTTCTGAAACAGATAATCCACAGGAGTCGAAAATTGTCTCTCCGGGTTAGCCTGCGTGGCATGCTTAGGCTGATCCGGGTCGATTGTTTTACGCACAATGTTGGTTTACTCCCGGGATGGCTCAATTATGTGTGTTGCCAGTAACATAATAACTATAGTATATATACATGTTGCGGTAAACATGAAGCTCAGAAAAAACTAATTACGGGGAAAATATCACATTATACAATCATCAAGGCAAATATATACACTGTTTACCAACTGACTATCGTGTACAGGATGATCAATATATATATATATATGAGCCGTCCCGCGAAAAAAAACCACATTGTGGACTCTGCGTAAAGTATCGACCCGGTTCAGCTTAAGCATGCCACACAGGCTTATCCGGATATACACTTTTCGCCTCCTGTGGATTTTCTTTTTCATGAATCATTACTCTATACCTGTATTCCCCTGAGACGGAATATGTCGACCCGGGTCAGTCTGCGCGGACTACGCATGCTAATCTGGGTCGATACATTACGCAGAGGCCATAATGTTGGTTTTCTCGGGGGATTGCTCCTATCTACATAATTAAGTAATTGTTATGTATCACATTGCGGTCGTTATCTGATAAAAGAGTCACCATGGCAAACAGCTAATGACGTTAATCCGATAATTAGATCTTGAATTAGACCCCGGTACTTCCCGGTTGATAGTTCGAGAGAAATATTGTCAAACCTGAGAGGTTTGGGATGATCCGTAATGAACCCTGTTGTACCTGCCCCTTCCGGCAGACCGTCCCGGATGTTTTAAAGTTTGCAAAGCAACCGGAAGACACCGGAATTAATATCCAGACCCGGCGTGAGCCGGGCATATACAGTACAATGCCGGTATAGGCCGGTACAGGGTCGGGTCGCTAGCGTGATCTACCGTGATAGTCCGTGGTAATCTGGGGGTGGTTGGGACGACTACTCTACGCACGGTATATCAACGGGGGACCACCGGGAGCCACTTGGGCTAAACCGGGTTATACCGAGTGTGGCCGGAAACCAAGCCGCCGTAAATGATCTTTATGAGACCGGGAACTAACTGGGGTTTTCCTGGATCAAGCAGGTCCATCCAACGTCTTTACCGGAATGCACTCCGGGACAAAGACGGGACTGCTAGAAAGCATTTATTTTTCGAAGGTCCCGGATCATCCCGGTTTACCGACGATTTTTCACCGGGAGGTACCGGGACCAGAACCGGGACATTGAGAAAGAAGCTTTACGTGTTGAATGCACTGACCTTGGTTGTGTGTATCAGCATTTGGTTTTAACCAGAACCAATTTTTATATAAACAATTTATGGGTTATTATTTATCTAAGAGTCGACAGATTTGAATACAATCGGAAAGTGTTATATATTTCTAGAAAGTTGTAGTACACGTTTGACAGCATAGTGAACACAAGATAAGCAAACACTCCTTTTGTGTCGGTGGTTGAAAATGCACAGCGTCCGCCTCGGGTCGCGCGTGTCAGTATGAATGGACAACTAATACTTGTAACTTAACCAAGAAACGCCGTTACATAACTGGAAAAGTGTTGAACGCAGTATTAAACAATAAACACCATGAAAACAAACACAATCATATTGCCGATACAATTCGTCTGCTGCACTACTGAAGGCTCAAATGTCGTCTGTATCACGAAAAGAGATAAATATGATGGAACTCTACCATATCTCGGCGTTATTTATATACCATCAATCACATTCTCGTACATGTGACATTAACGCTTTTCCAAAAAGCATTTAAACAGCAGATGACTATGGTAAACTATTAAAACCATGGCGGGTAGAAATGAAATGGCTCATGAAGATTTTATATCTACTTTTCCCGTAATGTTTCCAAAACACGTCTGCATGAGCCATATATCACACGAAACATTGTAGATTTATTTGTTTTAAAGTTAATGAATATCACGGTCAACTTGAAAACTTGCATAACCGTTGTGTGTTTTACTATTTTTAAAGCGTTTTCGGACGGTAATTGAGCCTTGTTGACTAACAAGGAAGATACTGATCATACTGTACAAAGGTGCAGGCTGATCTGGATCTAAGGTAATTGCAAGTCACGAAGGTCGATGTTCGTGTGACGGAATCCTAGATAAAATATTGTCTGACTAGGATATGTTTGACCTTCGCTATTCATACACCGAAAGGACGAGATATAAGCCGTCCCGCGAGAAAAACCAACTGTCGACTCTGCGTAAAGTATCGACCTGGGTCAGACTAAGCATACCGCGCAGGCTAACCCTGACAGACACTGTTCGCCTCCTATGGATTTTCCGTTTCAGGAATCACTACTCTATACCTCTATCCCCATGATACGGAATGTGTCGGTCTGGATAAGTCTGTGCGAACGGTGCAGGCTGATCTGGTCGATACATTTCGCAGATGCCATAATGTTGGTTTTCTCGCGGGACGGCTCATATGTCGATTACGTTATATATCAGCGGTTACTTCCGGAGAAAAAGCTGTTTGTTGTTTGTCCATGCTAAAAGTAGATTAATAAATTGAATATACTGTTAAACCTGTGTTTAACGACCACCCATTGCAAGAAAACAACCTGGTATTTGTTCACAGGTGGTCTTTTATTAGAGGGAAACTTATGCATACAAATGAGTAATTGGGAACTTAAAAGTGTTGTTGCTGAAGAAGGTCATTGCTATACAAAGGTATTCTTTAACGCAGGTTTGACTTTGTTTGCTTTGCAGACAAGTTTTGAAATATTGCATTGTTGATTATCGAACCGAGAGGATTCGCCGGCTGATCTTAATCTACGCTTGTCGTAGATGCCAAAAGGTTGGGTGTTGGCAGTGCACCGTTCTGAGTCATATTCTTTATTTAACTCGTTATTTCGTATCAAATTGAATTACTTTGGTAATAGTCGTCTCTTCAAAGATGTTTTCTTTGATCTCTGCTGTAAAATAATTAAGAAATAGCTGACGAGAAACATTAATTTCTAACATCATTGCCTTCACAGTCATGTCGGTATCTTATTAACCCCTTACCACTGAAACAAATTGGAAACAGACGACTCTGAAATAATCTTTATACATATAAATTTCGTTGTTGAAAAGAAATTGAGTGAAATATCAAATGGCAAAAGAAGAAAGAATGGCCGATCTTTCAATAATAAGCATGTTTAGCTCACCTGTGCACGAAGTGTTCAATGCGGGCTATTGTGATCACATTGTGTGCGGCGTCCGTCCGCTGTGCGTCGACTCTCGTCCGTCGTCAACAATTGCCTTATATATACCCTACAGGCTACATTTTGCATCCGTCCCTCATGTATCAGAATATTCATCTGATGTTTGTCTTGATAATTTGAAGGCCAAGTTCAAAAATTGGTCATGTAGGATCAAATTTATGTCACTAGGTCAAATTGAAGGAAAATCTTTTGAACACTCTAGTGGCCGCAGTTTTTGCTTCAGCATTTTGAAACATTATCAGGCATATTGTCTTAATGATATCTTGGTCATGTTTGAATATGGGTCATATTAGGTAAGAAACTAGGTCATTAAACCAAATTGAAAGGAAACCTTGTTAACGCTATAAAAGCAGTATTGTTTACTTCATCATCTTACAATTTGGTCAGTATGTTTATCTTAATAAGGCCAAGCTTGAATATGGGTCATGCCGGGTCAAAAACTAGGTCACAAGGCCAACTTATTGGAATATCTTGTTAACACCCTGTAGGCTGCCTTTTCTTTTTTTCTTCAGCAGCTTGTCTAAATGTTTGTCTGTATGATATCATAATCAAGATTGAATATTGGTCAAATTGGGTCAAAAATAAGGTCACTAGGCCAACTTAAAGGACAATATTGTTAACACTCTGGATGCTGCATTTTTAACCTGAGCATGTTAAAACATTATCAGAATGTTTCTCTTAATTATATCTAGGCAAAGTTAGAATATGGGTCATATCGGATTAAAAACTAGGTAGCTATGCCAGATTGAAGGAACATATTGTTAAAACTTCGCAGTGATGCGGTAGGCACACGACTTCGACTCTTAAGGCATGCCTTTTTACAGTGAAATCGCGAACTAAGGAGATGAAATAATAATCTAAGGTCCTGGTGCTCATGATTACGAGACAGCGTGGAATATATTAGTGCAGTGTAGAGCGTCGACGCCTCGTATCTTGAGTATGATTGAGTTAACCTTGTTTCGCATTCGATATTTATAAACTATAAAAACTAAAAAGTGATGGTTCAATTTCTGTGAACTATTTCTAAAACTAGCGCCTTTAATCTTCGCTATAGTTTAATGGAGACATAGTATGGTACAAACAACTGATGTATTTATTTGAATTTTGCAGACATGCAAGTCTGTATTGCATCCCCGAACACCTTTATCTTATCAAAGTGAAACAAGAATGATTTATGATTTGGCGGTGTTCCTGAACAAATCAACAATTGTGCATTTTTTAAATATAAATCGAGATCAGTAAGTGCATCTGCACACGCTAACCTTTATCTGCACTGTTATTCAATTAGTTGCTTTCAAAACATTGTTGTGAATAGCTTTGTTTGTATAATGTTTGTACGCCGCTTTCAACAATATTTCAATTATGTCACGTCATTTCCCGGGTAAGTTATATGTCCTTCGTGTATTGGTTCATTTAACTGGCATAAGCGAGTCGTAATGCTTACCCCGTAATCCTGCACGCCAAGGAAGGGAACCAACCATTACTAGGTTGTTATTTGAGTATGTGGTATGCCGCGGCTTGGGATCAAAACCGCGACCTCCAGGACCCGCACCAACTGTTTACATTTGTATCACGTAGTATATCGATATGTAGGCAGATCGTTATCTACAATCATTTCCTTAAATTTAAACTTATTTATTTTACATCGATTGCGAAACAAGCTTTAAGCTTATATTAATCACGCTCGATGTTTGCTTCCTGGATTCTTAACCAGTACTCGCGCCGTTTGTGTGGAGAAAATTCCAAAGGCAGAACCCGCTCACCACGGGACTCGAACCCAGGACCTTGACACAAGAGGCCGACGCTCTACCTCTGTGCCACTGTCTCCAGAGTGTCCAATTATCTTACTATAGTTAAGCCGGAGCATCGCTGAATATAAAGTTGAAGTGTTTTACTATACATTGACATGAGTTTACAAACAACTTGAAAATCAAGGGTTATATCTCTCAACATTCTACTATCGCTCCGCAGCATGCAACTTATGTAAAGAATTAAACGATGATTCCCAGAAGTAACTTACATTTAACAGAGCATTTGGGTTTGGGTTGTCATATAAATAAAGGACTTAGCTAAACGACATGCTCTGGTTTCATGTATATGTTGTGGTAGAGCGTCGGTCTCGAGTAAGGGTGGTCGCGAGTTCGATCCATTTGGGTATACCAAACTATTAAATATGACAGTAATATATTTCATTCCTTGACGCTCAGAATTGTTGGGTTATCATAACGACTGACTCGCTGGTTGCTGGGAAGATGGACCAGAAGAAATGGTAACTTACCCTTGAAATGATATAACTGAGAAATTGTTGAAAATCTGTACAACATGTTTAATTGTTTATAATACTTAAGCTCAAACCTGGCTGTACAACATGTTTATCTGTTTATGATACTTAAGCTCAAACCGGACAATACAACATGTTTAACTGTTTATGATAGTTAAGCTCAAACCGGGCTGTACAACATGTTTAACTGTTTATGATACTTAAGCTCAAACCGGGCTGTACAACATGTTCAACTGTTTATGAAACTTAAGCTCAAACCGGGATGTACAACATGTTTAACTATTTATGAAACTAAAGCTCAAACCGGGATATACAACATGTTTTACTGTTTATGATACTTAAGCTCAAACCGGGTTTTACAACATGTTTAACTGTTTATAATACTTAAGCTCAAACCGAGCTTTACAACATGTTTAACTGTTTATGATACATAAGGTCAAACCTCAAAGTTCCGAGGTGGGGTTCGTTTACAAACATGACAAGTCCTCTCTTTTCTAACTGACTCGGTTTAAAAGAAAGCAATTTACCTGTAGTACGAATTATCACACCGAGATTTCTAATAATAGGTTAGTATGTAGGGAGCCGTGTATTTTATATCTGAACCGTTCCGCGAGAAAAACTAACATTGTGGACTCTGCGTAAAGCATCGACCGGATCAGTCTAAGCATGCCGCGCAGGCTTACCAGGAAAGACACTTTTCGCCTCCTTTGGATTTTCTGTTTCAGGAATCATTACTCCTACTTCTATCCCCCCGAGATGAAATGTGTCGGCCCGGATCAGTCTGCACTAACTGCACAGGCTGATCTGGATCGATACATTACGCAGAGGTCATAATGTTGGTTTTCTCGCGGAACGGCCCAATTATTCTGTACTTTATTTGTAGATCTCGGCTTTTTACATAAGCACCGTGCCAA
The DNA here is from genome assembly GCA_031471495.1 of Clinocardium nuttallii. Classification (NCBI taxonomy): domain Eukaryota; kingdom Metazoa; phylum Mollusca; class Bivalvia; order Cardiida; family Cardiidae; genus Clinocardium; species Clinocardium nuttallii. The sequence continues at coordinate 12,858 of JAUELF010219193.1, forward strand.
GTTCATTTCGGTGAAAATTCCTTATTCTACATCCGAAAAAGCATTCTATGAATTTAACCCTCTGAAACATGCACCCGCATTGAACATTATAACGAGTTTTTAACAGACGAATTATGTAAACATTGTGACAAAATGAGAACATTTATTTTGTTGCGAATATCATTTTCTACTCCATTCAATATTTATTACTTCACATTCAGCGACTAACATTTTTGCCTAGTTGGGGATTTGTTAAAGGGACTTATAGTTTCTATATGTGGGAAAGGGTAAACAGGTTCCCACATGCATAAATATGTTGACGCCTCTGCAGCAGATGACTTTTGAGCACATGTTTCTCTTTTAATCACAATGTCTCAACTTTGTATATTAATTGAAAATGTTCATACAGCTCGCCCTGTACGTTATTAATTAATTAAGTTAGTACATTTTTCATTAAAGTGACATTATGTATATACATCAACAAAACAGTAGAAAAAAAACACCTGGCCCCATGGGCTTCTAGGTCACCTTCAAAAGAAATGTAATTAAGATGTATGTCAAATTTGGAAAACGTATTTGCTTTGGTATTGTATCTACTTTATTACGTCAACATTAGTTAGGTACATGTATATATACCATTTCAAAGAAGCAAAACGTGTAGATGCTGATACTTTGTTTTAATATTGATATGCGCATTAATTTGCTAAGTTTGTATTTTAATTACAATTATTATGACAAAAACAAGTGACACGTAAGACATACTCGAAGAAAAGTTGGATCAGTTCGAGTGATAGTCGGGTTTACATTGGTTTACTTTATCACCTGATTGCAAGAGCTCGCAAGTATACAAATTAACATGTTTCGTCGCACGGACAATACGGGCCCCCAGGTGAATCCGCCACTGCATTTTCACGCGACCTCTTCTCCGTTTCACTTCATATTTGACCTATCGGCGCATTAATTTTCAAAAGCAGTTGTTAAACTTATATTGGAGTACCAACGCCTTAAGTTTTACACTGATGATCCAACAACATAATAATGATTTTATTTGGGGAGATTTTAACCTTTTAAATGCAGATTTGTTGAATCAATGATGAACTTTTTTCTCGTGCAGTCTCACCCTGCGGTAATCGGTGCTAACAGCAATTGGCAGGCTGCCAACTCCGAAAACATGGTTATATTACTATGACCAGGAGCTAAAGCCCC